>CM050169.1:86118557-86168382 GCA_027410445.1 Discoglossus pictus
AAGAAAGTTTTTTCTGATTCTACCAATGCATTAACACATCTTCCATCTTCTTACCTCATTTAGCTCTTCATAAAAATAAGAGCACACACCCATCCAGGCTCCAAACCAGCAGGAAGAGGGGGTAGGGGACTCAAACATGGAATTCTTCAGGCACATGTATTGTCCACTATAATACAGATTTTACCAAAAGATAGGCTTTTATTTCCACGTCTGCTAATGTAAGTGTGTTATAAACCTCACAAATACATGCAGCCTTATTAAATTGCGATTCGGTAAATTTAAAAGGGCTCTTTTTAAGCACACAGCATATTTTTTTTACAAAAGTTTTTAGTTAGTGAACTTCTATTCAAAAGCAAGGTCTTCACCAACTAAAAACTTCTGTAAAAAAGATATGCTGTGTGCTTATATAGAGCCCTTTTAAATTAACTGAATCACAATTTAATAAGGCTGATGAGGTTTTCACAATCTACAGTAGTCCTTTAAAACTTTGGAATTAGCTATGTGTATATATATATATATATATATATATATATATATATATATATATATAAAACAAGACATAATTTAATGTATATTTTTACATTGTCCCGGGAAACCTTGTGATTGAGTTTCCGAATTCCCCTGCATTTTTAGCTTATAAAATTGATTAAGCAGAAAAAATGTGATAACGCTAGTTTTAAGAAAAAATAAATAAGTTAAATGAGCCTAGTCCCTGCGTCTCATTAAACCCGAAAGGCACATGGTCAATTGCAATTAACTATTCACATCCACCTGTTGGGCGGTACACTCTAGGATTTGGTTCAAATAATATTCTGAATTGATAATGATGGGCAAATTGTTTAATTTAAATACAATTCTATCTCTGCAAGTCCCTGACACGTTAGCGTTGAAATGTAACAATAAAGAGACACACCAAATTTCTTTTCGTCAAATAATTATATTATTGTTAATGTCTTACTCAAAAATCATACAAAACCATATTGTATGAGCACTACAGTGGCTCTTTAAGTGTCACCTGTTTGTATGAATTATCAGAATTGTGGAGTACCAGGTAAAGTGCGGCGAGTATGGGGTCACCTGTAAATAAAAATGCTTATAAAATGAATGTTAACCTGCCTGAGGTGCTGGGTCTGTGTCCACCTCTCTCTCCCCTGTCATATGACTCTTATTGTTTCCTGGAGCCTGTTACATTCTGTGACTTCCGCATTCATTTCATCTTAATCTTAAATTGTTTGTAAAAAATTAGACCAAAAAAAAAAACATTGACATAAAGTATGATTATGATATATTCCCTCTTTCTCGCTCTCCCTTCTCTATCCCTCCCTCTCTCTTGTGACCATAGGGAGGTGGAGATCAACCCAGCACGCCAGTCGGGTACCATTAAGTTTAAAATTCATTTTATATACAAATATTTATAACACGCATTTCTTGAAAGAACAAATAGCCCTTTATTCCAAGCCCTTTATACATTTTTAGTCTGCATTTATCTCCTATATCTGTTCCAGTCCCCATCATACAAGTGTCACCCTCCGTTTCTCCCAGTGTGGAGAGGTGGAAGTGCGTGCGTGTTTGTTTTCTTACTTAATGTTAATCTTAACTAGACCATAAAACTCCTTTTAATCACTCTGTGTATAATGGCTCTGTCTTAAAGGAAACATCTGATCAGAAGATCCTGTGTCTTCAGGTTCTGTGCAAACACCGTGGACATGTTGTTACGTGAAGATAAAATTAAACAGGAGTTTATGGAGGTTTATCTCCGAGGGGTGCAATTAAGAGGATTTGTTAAAGACCAGCTTTGTAAACAGACATTGTAGTGAACAGGTATGACATGGAAGAAGATTTAATGCATTAGGTAATGTTGTTTAGACACTTACTAGTATATAGCAATTGTTTCACATATGGTGGGCTAAGAGTGATAGAAACCCTCCACCGTACAAAGTACAGTAGTACAAATAAGGAATAGTACATTAGTGATTCTATTTGGATTCAAATAGAATCACTAATGTGCTATTCCTTACTTGTACTACTACTATTACTGCTATATATATTGAAGTTACTTGGGTTAAATACTCTCCCTGTCAATTATTAGTTTGGGCCTGTATATTTCTTATTCACACGTAAGTAGTTTTAGCCTGTATTGTTAAGGTTTCCAGGTCTCTGCTCCAAACTTTGCAAGCTCCTGTCAAACTGCAACAGTCAGTCCATCAGCATCCCCACCAATACTACAGGAAATAAATCAGGTTTCTCCAGGTCCATCTAATCAATTAAGTACAGTTAACCATGCTGTCCTACTGAGGGAAGAGCGCTTTGCAAAGTCTGGCTCACATGAACCCCTTGTATAACTCTGTCTATATATATATATATATATATATATATATATACACGCCCAGAATTGTGAGAAATACAGTTATTACACTGCACTCTGGGAACCTTGGCAGGGACATGCAAATGTGCCCACAAAGGCTTTGCTCTTGCAATACATAACCATATAAAAACAAGGCTTCCCTTAATCATATGCCCGCTTTATCAGACAGCTTTGAGCAAAGCTATGGTTGAATTATACACAAGCTAGGAGTAATGATGTCAGCAGTGGAAAGCCACTGAAATACGGCACATGTTGTGAGCTGGCTTGGTGGGTATATAAGGTGACATGTAAGAATTCTGCAAACATATAAACCATTGCTGTCATAGGTAAAACGTGAGGTTTATCCGACTTTGAAAAGTGTATGGTCATTGGCTTTCAAACCAAGGGTGGCAGTATTTCTGAAACAGAGCAGTTTGTGATCTGTTCACGTGCTGCTGTGGTTAAAGTGTATGGTGACTGGACAAATGGCATCACTGCGAACAAACGGCGTAGAAACTGGAGCACCATGTGTGATGTTAGACGTGAACGTCGGCTGCAAAGGTGTGTGAGGGCCAACTGCCCCCGTACAGTTGAGCAACCCACCGTCCAAACGAGCTGCCAACCCTGTTGTGTATGGGACTCCAAAGCAAACGACTGGTCAAGGCACTTATGCTGACGAGGGATCAGCATCAGCTGATGTGTCTCATTTTCTGCTCCATTGACTTGATAAATGTTGGCGTGTGAGGCGTGAAACCTCAGAGAGCAAACACTCTACAACCATTTTAGGAAGAACACAAGCTGGCGGCAGCAGCGTTATGGTCTGGGGAATGTTTTCCACTCAGACCTCTTGGGAATTGTCTGGGAGTGGTTGGAGGAGCATAACGAAGCCTTCCAAGTACTTCCCTGGCCTCCAAATTTCCCGGACTTGAACCCCATCGAGCACCTGTGGGACTACCTTGATCGCCATTTTCGCAGTATGGATCCTCCACCACGCACTCTTCAGCAGCTGTCCGATGCACTGCAGTCTGCATGACTCCAGATACCCTTGCTAACCTTCCAGCATCTTATTCACTCACTATCACGCTGTCTAGCTGCTGTCCGTGCTGCACACATCGGTTATTAGGGATATTAGCATATTAATGTGACTTGACTGTGTGTGTATATATATATATCACATATTATAATTGTCTAACTACGATTCGTCGTCATGCTGCGTTGCGTAGTGCGTACGACTTAGCAATGAGTGCCGCAGGCGCTCATCGCCTTGCGAGGCTCGCGCAGCGAGGCGAGCCGTTAAATCGTAGCACTTTGTCAAAGAGCGCCGCAGGCGCTCATTGCAGGCGAGCGGTTATGTTAAATCGTAGCACTTTGGCAATGAGCGCCGCAGGCGCTCATTGCAGGCGAGCTTCGCGTAGCACTTAGAAAAAAAAATACGAGGTGAAAAAAAATTACGAGATAAGCGGCGGAACAAAAACAGTAAAAAAAACACTAAATACACACTAAAAAATAAAACAAAGGTCACTTACAGCATGGGGAACCAGGCAGGACGTCTGGAAGTGAGTTGGAACTGCAATTTAGATCGATTTAGCAGAGTTACAAAGATCGAAAATCGGCTAAGCGAGAAAAAAATGGCCGCCGAAAAAAATGAAAACGAGTCTATACTACTACGAACTGCGTAAAACACAGCCACAGACGTATGTGTTTGAAAAACAACGAGATAAAGGATGCGGATTAACCACGCAATGAGTAAAAAGACAGTAGCGAGTACATTTTACGAAACACAATTACAGATTTACGCATTAACACAGATTTAACGACTTTGTCTTGCGCAACAGCGGATTTCCCGCCTAAACCAACGCATTTGATGTGAAATATAAGTTGCAAGTTACAAAAAAAAAAAATTTTTTTATTTATTTTAAGAAAAAAAAAAAGGGACAAATGTAACGTCATGTTGTGTGGCAAACAAATTTCACAAAATTTATTTTCTATTGACCGTCATTTGACCGTTTTACCATATTTACTGTTAAACCGTAGTACTTTAGCGGGCTGAGCGATGAGCGCCGCAGGCGATCATTGCCCGGCGAGTCGAGCCGTTAAACCGTAGTACTTTGGCAATGAGCGCCGCAGAAAAAATGCCGGACGAACAAAACGAAAACCAGGCGACACCACTATAACCACGGAAAACACGTACCGATAATCCGCTAAGACGCATACCACACATTAGCCGCCATTTTAGGATAATGCGGAAGTACACAGCTACGTTAATGGTTTAGGATCGCGCACGCACACTATTACACTGCACACGTTCATCACGCTTACACAGTACCTCCACACCACTAATGCTGCTGCAACATCAACACAGATTGCCAGCTCTTCAACACAATGCATAAAAATACGTAAATTAATTTATTAATTTGATTTCTATATTTCAGTAGTACACAGAAAACAACATTAGCTACCTTACAATTACATATGTATATTAATAACTAAACAACGTTTATAACATACACATCTGATTGCCGTCATTTTTTGACAGGCAATACGCTAGTATATATATATATTTATATATATGGGGGGGGGGGGGGGTATTTGATCCCCTGCTGACTGTTTGTCCACTGATGGTAGGTGTATTTTAACAGTGAGAGACACAATAACAAAAAAACAAACAAGAAAAATGCATGTCAAAAAAGTTATAAATTGATTTGCAGGTCATTGAAGGAAATAAGTATTTGACCCCCTATCAATCAGCAAGATTTCTGGCTTCCAGGTGTCTTTTATATAGGTAAAGAGCTGATATTAGGAGCACTGTCTTAAAGGGAGTGCTCCTAATCTCATTTTGTTACCTATATAAAAGACACCTGTCCACAGAAGCAATCAAATCAATCAGATTCCAAACTCTCCACCATGGCCAAGACCAAAGAGCTGTCCAAGGATGTCAAGGACAAAATTGTAGCCCTACATAAGGCTGGAATGGGCTACAAGACCGGCGACAACAGTTGGTGTGATTATTCGCGAATGGAAAAAATACAAAATTACTGCCGGCCTCCCTTGGTCTGATGCGCCATGCAAGATCAGCGCCTTCAGCGCTCATTGCAGCCAAACTCCCACGGGTCTTCAGCGCTCATTGCAACCAGCAACTGCGAGCCTCATTTTGCGAGGCCCGCAATTTTTAACATTGCGTGACGAACATCGTAACATGACCAACGGTTTTAGATCCACAACTATTATATGTGATATATATATATATATATACAGTATGTCACAAAAGTGAGTACACCCCTCACATTTTTGAAAATATTTTATTATATATTTTCATGTGACAACACTGAAGAAATGACACCCTCCTACAATGTAAAGTAGTAAGTGTACAGCCTGTATAACAGTGTAAATTTGCTGTCCCTTCAAAATAACACACCCAGCCATTAATGTATAAACTGTTGGCAACAAAAGTGAGTACACCCCTAAGTGGAAATGTCCAAATTGGGACAAAGTGTCAATATTTTGTGTGGCCACCATTATTTTCCAGCACTGCCTTAACCCTTATAGGCATGGAGTTCACCAGAGCTTCACAGGTTGCCACTGGAGTCCTCTTCCACTCCTCCATGATGGCATCACAGAGCTGGTGGATGTTTGAGGATGCCCCACAGATGCTCAATAGGTTTTAGGTCTGGTGACATGCCTAGGTCTGGTGACATATACCTATATGTGTATATATGTTTTCTATAATATGTTGTGTTGATTTCCCCTATATGCATTTACCTGATGATGTCAGATGCTGCCTCCACTCTCTCTGCATCGCATATCAGTGTTTTTGTGCTCTTTGTGCCTAATCGGTTTATATGTCATTTAGGGATTATTGCAACTACCTTTCCTCAGTATAGATGTATACTTTTAGTTGTGGGAGTATCATGGTCTGGGCCTGCCTGAGTGCTGTCGGCACTATGGAGCTACAGTTTATTGGGCAGTATTCCAACATGTTAACGACCCCAAACATACCTCCAAGACGACCACTGCCTTGCTAAAGAAGCTGAAGGTAAAGGTGATGGACTAGCCAAGCATTCCCCCAGACCTAAACCCTATTGAGCATCTGTGGGGCATCCTCCAATGGAAAGTGGGGAGTGCAAGGTCTCTAACATTCATCAGCTCTGTGATGTCATCATGGAGGAGTGGAAGAGAACTCCAGTTCTTCTATAAAATCCCAGCTCACCCTGTCGAACGCCTTCTCGGCATCCAATGACATAGTGAGCGAGGGTAGATTTGTTCTATTGGACCAAAATAATATATCTATTATTTTCCTTATGTTATCAGGGCCCTGTCTCCCCTTCATGAATCCTGTTTGGTCATCTTTAACTAATTTAGGGATTAACTTGCTTAATCTATTAGCCAGAACAGCAGCATATTGTTTCATGTCCACATTAATCAATGTTTTCAATATATATAAAATGTTGGCGTCTGTCATTTCCTGAGGAATATAACCACTTTCCCTAATCTCATTAAACAATTTAACTATTGTTTTTTTTATTTCCGTGGTAAAAAATGTATAAAAGCAATTTATATAGCCATCCAAACCCTGAGCTTCAAATTGTTCCAGTGCTTTAATAGAATCTTCTATTTCTTCCGGAGTGATAGGTACTTACATACCTAGATACTCCTCCTCAGTTATGTTCGGAAGTTCTATTTTCTCTAAGAAATCTCTTATTTCTAGTTTAGAAGGGTTTTCGAAATGTAATTCCTTTTCCAAATTGTATAGGGAACAATAGTTTTTTTTTTTTTTAATGTCCACAATTGCTTTAAGTTGTGAATTATCCTGGCCTCTTCGAGTCATAATTCTTCTTTGAATATTTTGTTATTTTAACTTATTTGCCAAGATTTTTCCAGCTTTATTCCCCATCATATATTGATTATGTTGGAATTTTCAGATCATATTGTATGTTTGGAGTTGGATTATATATTTATCCTCTTCCTCTTGCTAAAGAAGCTGAAGGTAAAGGTGATGGACTGATCAAGCATGTTACCAGACCTAAACCCTATTGAGCATCTGTGGGGAATCTTCAAACGGAAGGTGGGGGAGTGCAAGGTCTCTAACATCCTTGATGTCATCATGGACGAGTGGAAGAGGACTCCAGGAGCAACCTGTGAAGATCTGGTGAACTCCATGCCCATGAAGGGTAAGGCGGTGCTGGAAAATAATGGTGGCCACACAAAATATTGACACTTTGGGCCAATTTGGACATTTCCAATTAGAGGTGTACTCACTTTTGTTGGCAACGGTTCTGACATTAATGGCCGTGTGTTGACTTATTTTGAAGGGACAGCAAAATTACACTGTTTTACAGCCTGTACACTTACTGCTTTACATTGTAGCAGGGTGTCATTTCTTCAGTGTTGAAAAGATATAATAAAATATTTATAAAAATGTGAGGGGTGTACTCACTTTTGTGAGATATATATATATATAGGAGCCATGTTTAAAATGGTTTGGATTGACAGAGTGATGGTGCATTATGTGGCCTCATTTGCATGTGCCGCCCAGTTTTCCCAGATTACAGTGCATATACTGTGTTTCTGAGAAATTTGAGCAGGAAATAAGTTTTATCAACTTATTTTTAGACATTCAAGTGGAATCACTAATGTACTATTCCTTATTTGTACTACTATATATATATACAGGAATTGCAGTAAATATCTGCTCATGGATTGAGAGCTGGCTAAAAGACAGGAAGCAAAGGGTTGTTGTAAATGGAACATACTCCGATTGGACTAATGTGGTAAGTGGGGTTCCTCAGGGTTCAGTATTAGGTCCTCTCCTTTTTAACATATTTATTAATGACTTAGAGGTAGGATTGGAGTGTGGGGTCTCCATTTTCGCTGATGACACAAAGTTGTGCAAGGTAATTAAATCAGAAAATGATGTGCTTTCCCTGCAAGGGGATTTACATAAAATTGAGGAATGGGCATCTAAATGGCAGATGAGATTTAATACGAATAAATGTAAGGTTATGCATCTGGGAAGGAAAAATAGCCATGCAAATTATAATCTTAATGGAGCAAATCTAGGTGTATCAGATATTGAAAGGGATTTGGGAGTGCTTGTGGACAACCACCTAGGTAACAGTGCTCAAAGCCAAGCAGCAGCTGCAAAGGCAAATAAAATATTAGCATGTATTAAGAAAGGTATAGAAGCCAGGGAAGCAAATATAATTCTGCCACTATACAAATCTCTAGTACGCCCTCATTTGGAATATGGAGTACAATTTTGGGCACCACTTCATAAAAAGGAAATTTTAGAGCTGGAAAAGGTACAGAGAAGGGCAACAAAACTAATAAGGGGAATGGAGGGGCTAAGTTATGAAGAAAGACTAACCTAAATTAAACTTATTTTCTCTAGAAAAAAGGCGTCTAGAGGAGATATGATTACCTTATATAAATACATCCAGGGTCAGTATAAAGATTTGTCGGGGGAGCCAAGAGGTTTTCAACTGACAAGAGGACATCCCTTGAGGTTAGAAGTAAAAAGATTCCACCTCAAAGAAAGAAAATGGTTCTTCACAGTAAGGGTGGTTAATCTGTGGAATTCTCTACCAGAGGAGGTGGTGACAGCGGATTCGATAGATAACTTTAAAAGGGGACTAGATGTATTTCTAATTAAAAAGGGTATTCAGGGTTATCATGGATAATTAGAGAGACAGTAATGATCCAAATTTTTAACATTTCCCCTAGAGACAATTGGCTAAGTCTCGCTTGTTTTTTTTTGGGGGGTTTTTTTGGCCTTCCTCTGGACTAAATAATAATAATAAAAAAAAAAATTAAAAAAAGAAAACATTAAATAATTGATTAATAATTAATTAACAACTAATGAATTAATAGTTAAATCCGCATATTGCAGATCAGAGGAGATCTTAAAAGGTTGAACTTGATGGACTGAAAGTCTTTTTTCAACCTTAAATACTATGTAACTATGTATGTATGTATATATATATATACAGTATCACATATATTGAGGCTGCAATGAGCGCCGAAGGCGCTCATTGCAGGGGTGGAGACACGCAGAACTTAGCTGGCGCTCATCCCGAGACACACAGGACTTGGCTACAATGATGCCCCTGGACTTAGCAACGGACGCAAAAATTCGGCCAGTATGACTTAGGACCCAATGCAGGTAGATGGACTGTGGGGCTCGCAAAAATACGCCTTTAAGGGCCGAACCACTGAAGTGGAAAAACCTGCAAAAACACACAAATATGCCTCAAATTAACTTTCACACTCATACACAGCACAGGGAGAGAGCCTGTGACTGAGGTTGCAAGTTAATTTGGGGCATATTCTGTCTTTTTTAACGATCGAAAATCGCCAAAGCGGGGAAAAAATTGCTGCCGAAAAAACGTAAACAAGATGAAACTGAGGCCGAAGGACATAAGTCTCAGAGCTTATGGCTCGTATTTAAGGCAAACCAGTAACACTTAATACAAGGCAGTAACATTTAACTAAAGCCAGCAACACTTAAACCAAGGCAGTAACACTTAACCCAAGGCATTAGGCCCCTAAACTATACAGGCCTGTAAAGTAGACAGGGGGAGAGGCTCGCAATGAGCGCCGAAGGGGATCATTGCAAAGCAGGAAAGGTTCGACTTGGTAAAAACGGCAATGAGCGGCAAAGCCATGATGTCACACCTCCTTTTCAAGGCACAAGGTGGTGGATACATAGCAGAGTAAGGAAGGCTGGAAAGTATACTTTCAAGTTGCCTCTACTGAGCCAATGGGGCAGGGGGCAGTGTTCTTTGCTAAAACTTTATCTGAATCAACAAATCTTGCACCTCCTCCTCCCATTCTTGAACACTCCCACTCATTCACAAACATGACATTCACCAGGCACAAGCGGTCTCTCCTAAATTGAATATTTTATTTAAAAATTATGGGAGGCTCCTGGGTGTTACTAGGTATATAATATCCCTGTGTATCTATTTACTTTATGTACTTTATTGTATTAAGAAGTGCGTATAAGATCCTTTTTACTGCTTAAAATTAAACAAATAGTCCCTTTATGAGTCTGCCCTCTGCAGCTCATGAATACACAGAATGCTGTACTTGCTGTGATGTCTCATACTAACCAAATCTGTAACATGCTGCTGAGACGTGGTCCCTGATCGACTAGGACACCACATTGCACATCCATCCCTACAGAATCTGCATCTGCATACACTGCAGTGGGGAGAGCCATACAGGGACTAAGTATCATTTTATCGAATAAATACATAGTCGACAATATTTTAATATTAAAAACAGGAAACCTTCTATACCTCTTTAATACGCTCTGTATCATAGAGAGAGTGCTGCATTGTAGTCTGGGTAAATAGTAACCAGTACCTTCCTGTATTTCAAAAACATGTTTGTGTTGCATCAAGGAAATAAACCACATTAGTGAAAATAATATTTTTTGAGTATGGAAAACTTCCATCTTGCCCTTTCTGCTAGCTTGGAGCCTGATGGCGTGTGTTTATCTACTGGAAAGTGGAGATTCTGGTATTTGACACCTACTTTTTCCCCACACATGCTCAGAAGCAAGGGGAATGCAAGTATATTTGAAAGCTTCTACAGAAACGCCCCTCTTATTTTGCCGTTTGAGTTTCTAACTTTCAATCTGTTGTTAATGAGAAATCGTTAGCAACTATTACAACCTGAATCCAGCGTAAGTCATATAGCAAATAAAGCACTGGGGGCCTCATTCTATTATCGGCCGCAGCCGTTGCGGGGCCGCAAGGACCGGGCCGCAAGCTATCCAGCTATTCTATTCCCCTCCGGCCGGGGGTTCCGGCAGGCTTGCGGCCGGCGCCTTGTTATCTCTTGCGGCCGATCGCGCCGGAGGAAAGCCTTTGATCTAAAACGGCCGCAAGGAAATCGGCCGTAAGAAAAGCCCGGTTGCTATTCTATTGCTCCGGGAACCCTGTCTGCAAGGCTAAAAGCGAGACGCAGCTTACTTGCAGCAAACAGGTCCCGCTAGCACCAATTAAGCACATAAAATAGCTCAAATAAAGCCATCCTGCACTTTGAGAAGACTATAAAGTGATTTTAGGTGTTAGAAAAAATAGCACAAATTTCCCCTATACTCAAATCCGTAAAATAATTTTCTTTTATTATATGTCAAATATACATGTAAAAAGTCCATAGGGCTTGGAGCACCTCAGACACGCCCACGCCGCAGCCAGAAAATAAACAGTTAATTTGAACTCGGGTTTGGGCTGATGTGCAAGCTTGAGAGTGGGTTACTTTTAATCCTCATGTCCCCCAATATGATCCCTAGCATTTACAGAGCTGTACAGTGCAGGGTGGAATTTATTTTTGACTTTGTAGATTTCTGAGCTTACGGCCGGTTCCAAGATATGCGGCCGGCCGGCCGTAAGAGGAGATCCTTGCGGGGCCGTATAATTGAATTGCGAGTTAACAGAACCCCCGCAAGGAATCGCAGCCTTACGGTTGATTTACGGCCGATAATAGAATGAGGCCCTGGGTGTGCTCAGACTTCTGAGCGCATGCCCACTCTTTTTTTTCACAAATCCCTTGATGCTTTTCTGCAGAGACTGAATCCCAGTATGGCTACAATGTTTTATTTGCCTTCTCTATAACAGACTGAAGCGCTAGCTCCATGTGACTCACTCGTTACATTCCCGGGGCGAGGCTCAGACTTTCAGGAACAAACATTATCTCAGAGCAGCCTGTGACTAATCTACAGCTCACCTGCTGCCCTGGGGCAAAAGTATTAATACAGGTGAGGAGGTAGAGGAGGGGGCAAAATGCTGTTTATTCTATTACCAGGAACAGATACAGACCCCCATTCACACATTTAAAGGACCACCATAGAAGTTTGTCAAGTGTACAATAAACTAGCAGCTGTGTAAGTCATGGACAAAACATTTTTGGTAAAGACTTTCAGTATAGTAATCCATTTTGTGTCTGTTACATCACATCCTGAGATCTAGATACTGTGGGGTGTTTGTAATTATCAGTTGGGGAGGAGGGAACAGGCAGAAAAGACCACAGCCTTTGTTTGACCACTGGTTAAGTTTGAAAGTGACACCACTCCCCTTCACTGGATCAGAAGCAGGCACGTTGCATCATTCAATGCAACCATCGCTCTCCAGAAATGTAAACACCCCATCACACACACAGCTTCCACCAATTTATCATAGATGTCCCAAGGTCCTACAGAGGCATCAACATTTATTTATTATAATATACTATGCTACTAGCGACTTGCCCGTCAAAACATGATGGCCAATAACATTTTAAGGCTGGGAATGCTGTTTGCCACACAATGTAAGGCTTTTGGTTGTCTGAGCACCTTCGTCGCTCATTGCAAGGCCCGCACTGAGCGCCTTTGGCGCTCATTGCGAACCTCTCCCCATGTGTACTTTTGCATCTTTGAGCACCCTCGGCGCTCATTATGAGCCCGGCGCTGAACGCCTTTTGCGCTCATTGCGATCCTCTCCGCTCGTGTACTTTTGCTGGTCTGAGCACCTTTGGCGCTTATTGCAAGGGCCGGGCTGATCACCGTTGGCGCTCACTGCGAGCCTCTCCCCATGTGTACTTTTGCCTCTTTGAGCACCCTCTGCGCTCATTATGAGCCCGGCGCTGAACGCCTTTTGCACTCATTGCGATCCTCTCCGCTCGTGTACTTTTGCTGGTCTGAGCACCTTTGGCGCTTATTGTAAGGGCCGGGCTGATCACCTTTGCGGCTCACTGCGAGCCTCTCCCCTGGTGTACTTTTGCTCCTCTGAGCACCCTTGGCGCTCATTGTGTGTCCCGCGCTGAACGCCTTTGGTGCTCATTGCGAACCTCTCCCCTGGTCCTTTTTTTTATATATATATATATATATATATATTTTTTATTGATAATGAATTAAATAATAAAATAATAAATAATATACTTTACCTATTTGTAATTAATATATGCATCAGGCAATATCCTGAAGAGATTTTCCTGCAGCATACAATGTACGTTTGGACTGTTGCTGACCTGAGGTGTAAGTGTCAGCAATGTGTGAAGTGTGCAGTGTAACTAGGCTGCGTGCGCAAGCGCAAACCGTTTGTTTAGCTGTGTAATTCGGCATTTTGGAATGGTAATGTTAAAGTTAGTGTTGTAAAATGGCGGCAATTGTCTATGCGTTACGCTGGTGTGGAGCATTTTCCGTTGTTCCTAATAGTGTATTTTAGACCTTGTACGTTCCTGTGTAAAAGTGTTATGTGCTTGGCGGTGTTTTGCGTGTTTAGGGGTCGTGTAGCCTCATTTTCGTTTTTTTCGTCCGTCATTTTTTTTGTCGCTTAGGCGATTTTCGAGTGCCGAAAACTCTGCAAATTGTGTTTAAATTGTCGTGCAACCTGACTCCCAGATGTCTTGACTGTCCCCCCCGTGCTGTGTGTGGCGATCACTGCCTAAGCGCCTACGGCGATCACTGCAGCGGGCTTGCTATGGGAGCCCACAAGCGTTAGCAACAACTCGTATTGCTCACAACTATATATATATATTTGACTAGTGACTTGCCCGTCAAAAATTATGGCAATACATTTTGAAGCCTGGCAATGCTGTTTGCTACACAATTTGAGTCTTTTGGTCCTCTGAGCACCTTTGGCGCTCATCTCGAGCCTCTCCCCTCATGTACTTCAACTTCCCTGCTTTGCAATGATCAACTTCGGCGCTCATTGCGAACCTTTTCTCCTGCCTACTGTACGGGCGGCTGATTGCACGGTTCATTGACCTGCAAGTTTTGTGCTTGGGAATGCCATGTGTCGCTTTCTCCCCCAGTCCCTTACCTGTGTGTTTCTCCTCTGTGTGAAAATAAAACCAATGGAACGATTCAGCAGACAAAGTCCCGCGTACCTGGAGTTGTTCGTGCAAGTGTTAGTGTCTTTGCCGTCATGTATTTTTCCGAGGTCGGAGTGTGCAGAGCCCCGTTTTCATCCGGTTTTAGAATTTTTTGCGTTTTTCGTGCTCCAGTTTTTTTTCAGTTTAGCTGATTTTCGAGTGACGAAACACAGCAAATTCGGCTTAAATTTGCTTGCAACCTCACTCCCGGGCGTCCTGGCTCTCCCCCTGTGCTGTGTGTGAGTGTGGTATAATTTTTTTTCCATTTCAGCCTAAGTCCCACGTGTTTCCATGCCTCAACTGCTTGCCTCGCTTTGTGAGGCTCGCAGGGCAATGAGCGCCAAAGGCAATCTGAGCTCAGAAGGCTTCTATGCCTCAACGGCTCGCCCCGCTTTGCGATGCTCGTAAGCGTGACTACAAATCGCAGTTTGACAACTATTATATGTGATAATATTTTATTTCTAGAATATGTTTTCCTTCTTAATTATGTTCTTTAGTTTTCCGTTTTGTTTCCACTGTGCTGTGGTCCTTTAAAGAACCATTGACGTTCCATTCCTATAGTATGCTCTTTTGATGATCTAGACTTAATAATTGGCAATATTATTTTTTCAAATTATGTTATGGTAATTGTACATCTTATATTTTGTTGCTTTTAAGCCGTTCAGTCGTGTACAACTCTCTGTGACCCTATGGACCACAGCTCGCCAGGCACATCTATCGTTATGTCTCTGGTCGTGCCTCTCCCCAAGGTTCTCTAGCCAAATATACTGGAGTGGGTTGACAGTTCCTTCTCCAGTGTACTGTGATTTGTCTGACCTCTCTTCTATGACCTGCCCATCTTGGGTGACCCTACATGGTATGGCTCACAGCTTCACTGAGGCACACAAGCCCCTTCACCACTACAAGGTTGCGATCCAGAAGCGGATATATATTAGTATCTTGCATTTGCTGTACAGTACTAAGGAATAGGGAAGGTACCTGGATTTTGTGTTTGCGTCATTCAGTCGTGTCTGACTCTCCGTGACCTCATGGATCTTAACACACTATGCTGATCCACTTGGTATTCATGGTAGAGATACTGGAGTGGGTTGCCAGTTCCTTTTCCAGTGGGCCATAGCATACAGCTTCTAGTATTCCTAGGTGGTCTCTCATCCAAGTACTGACCAGGTCCAACCCTGCATGGCTTCAGGGTGGTGTGACCTCTTGGTTCCCTGACTAAAATCAAGCCCAGGTCACAGCAGTGAAAGCACAGAATCCTAACCACTGGACCACCAGGTAACCCTCCTGGATGTTACTAGGTATATTATATCCCTGTGTATCTATTTCCTTTAATTCACCTTATTTTATTAAGAAGTTCTCTGTTTTTACTGCCTAAAATGAAACAATCCCTGTATGGATCTGCTCCCTGTAGCATATGCAGACACAGACTCTAAAAATGATAGGTTTGTCTCCTCTTTATACCATATGTACTTCCATGGAGACGTGTTAAAGGGACATACACAATGAGCTCACTCACTGTCTAACTACGTGGTGCTTGGGACTGGCCTAACTCCAGTTGTCTGCAGCACTCTAGGCTCCAAACAAACCAGTGTGTTGTCCAGACTTGCAGGAAAGGGAGCCGAGACTCGTGTGAATTAATCTCACATCAGCAGCGCGCACATCTGGCTCGTCTCATCCTGCAACCGCACCAAACAGCTGGGTCCGCCAACTCACCGCTCTGCATATTATTCCATATTGGGAAACACTATACTGGGCGGAGTCACAGGTCCCCCGTCCCCCCCGCCAAGTATTGCAGGAAGTACTTACATATGTAAATACATAGAATTACAATGGGTTGTTAGTAAATATTACTTATTAGAAGTGTTAGATAACTGAGCCTGAATGTTATGTATTTTAAGAATAAGATATCTGAAAAATTGTAAATTCCTTTACTGTATGTAAGAACATTAATTTACTCACACAGTGTTATGGATGAAGAACATTCCCAGTGGATTAAATCACAACAGTTACAGACACTATCCTTTTCTATATTTATCTTGTGTTTTAAGTGCTGGAACATGAGGAGAGGAAAAAAAGAGAGGAGGAGTATTTTGTTACTTAATTGGATCTTACTGAATTTGACAACAGCCCCATCCTCCACACATGCCCATAAGCAGGCCAATTGCATCAATCAATGCAAGCCCTCCTCTCCAGAAATGGTAACACCATTCTCATCTCACCTGTGTCTTATGGGTTGAACGGACACATTAAAATTTATGTTTTCCAATCAAGAAACAGAAGGGGAATCCATTCGCAAGGGCGGCCCCCAGAACTACCCAGGCAGGTGGAGTGTAAATGGGAACACTGCTGAGAACTTTCTGAAAGACCGGCCTGATTTACCGAAAATTGTACTATGTCATTGGACTAAAAACACATACCCCCCACAGGTTAAGTTGATCTTTAGCTCAGGGTCCTAAATGGGAACAGCCATAGATCTAACAAGAAAGGACTAAGAGTGGTAAAGGGTCTCCACCGCATAAGACACGGGTAACCTCAAAGTACACAGCTTATTCTGCAGAATGTTCACTAGCATGGAGTCAGGGGACGCTCTGGCACAAACCTATACACTATAGGGTGGGGCTTAGCCAACATGAGGAGAGACAGGAGACATTAGGTAGTGGAAGGCATAATGGGGTATTTCAACTAGTCCCATCAGACTGGTGGGGGTGATAGGAGCACACAGATAGTCTAGGGGGAACGCTAACTAACCAACAGTATTTAGTACTCATGGAGGATAGCGATAGAGGGAAGACACAACTTGGTTAAGGGGTGGGACAATTAGCCCAAAAAACCTGAGGATTTATAAACCAAGTAGATTCCTCCCCTGGGGCCGTCAGAGGCAAGGGAGGGAGTGACCTGCGGCTTCGACTACCACAGGATTAGGTGGTATACAGGGAGGAAAAACAAAGTTACAATGTTAAAATACAAGTTGAAGTTATGCAGTAGCTCAAACAAGCTGTTAACCTATGTTATGTTTTCCTTTTTTATTAAGGTTAGTACCTCGCAACTCAGAAACGATCAGACATCAAAAATCCGTGGAGTGGAGGCCGCGTCCCTGTATCCCTCACGGTAACTAGTGCACTCAGAAGAGATGGTCGCTTACAGGTGATGCACATAATTAGAGATCTTAGACAAACAACTAGGGCACCAGATGGATAGTACACACACTATAATCACACACAACGTGAGGGGGTTCAACTCACCCTGCAAAAGGCGTAAAGCATTTCTATACTATAAAAAAAATCAAACCTGCAATTATTTTTCTCCAAGAAACACACTTTGCGAAAGGCAGGGTCCCCTCATTCCTACATGGTGATTACCCAAACGTATACACGTGCTGCCAACAATCTAAGAAAGCGGGTATAGCCACTCTAATACACAAGGACCTACCATTTACATTTGAGAATCAACTAAAAGACAAGGAGGGCAACGTCCTGATAGTAACTGGGTCGATCCTAAACATGAGGGTCTCCCTGGTCAATCTGTATGCCCCAACCACCAACCCAGCAAATACACTAATAGCACTACTAAGAACAATGAAACATCTTAACACGGGAAGGGTAATTATGGGAGGTGACCTGAACCTGGCACTGCAACCCCTACTAGACAGATCGGGGAAATCCTCACTTAACAGGGATGCCAAGAAACTCCAGATAGCACATAAATTGCTCGCAGAACTGGAATTGATAGACGCATGGAGAGGGATCCACCCCGCTGACAAACAGTTCACATTTTTCTCAAACACACACGGCACATACTCAAGAATCGACACGCTGTTAGTTCAGGCCTCGCTATTCAATCATACGATTGACTCCCATATTCTAGCATGCCCCTGGTCAGATCATGCAGTAGTTTATATCCGAATAAATCTGGAGGGGGTAAATAAAGGCTCGCCACGGTGGCGCCTCAACGAGAGACTCATGTCCAACCCTACAATTCAAACCTAGGTTAAGGAGGAGATCAAAACGTTCTTCGAAATAAACGACATCCCCGAGACAGGGATTAGCTGGTCATGGGTAGCTCATAAAGCGTACATCAGAGGGGTACTAATGAAATTAGCAGCGACACATAGAAGGCAGCAATTACAGACAGAAAATGCCCTCACTAACAAGCTGCAAAAACTAGAAAGGGATAATCAAACCAAATTTAGTAGGGAAACCCAAAATATTATCGATAGAACTAGACTAGAGCTGGACGCGGTTCTAGCAGCAAGAACGGAGCTAGCCATTAGAAGGACCACGCATAAATTTTACTCCCAAGTTAATAAACCTTCCTCAATGTTAGCTAGGAGGCTCCGATATAAAAGGGGGGATGACAAAATAAATCAAAAAAGAGATAGGAAAGGCAATATCACCAAAAAACAGAACAAAATAAAAGAAACTTTCATAACAGCCTTCCAAGAGATATACTCCACTAAGCAGAATGCAAGCGAGTTCCAGATCCAGGACTTCTTAAGAAGTCAGGACCTCCCTAGTCTAGCTAGAGAGGAAGTAGACAAACTAAACGCAGACATATCAGTAGAAGAGGTGTGCAAGACGATACATTCCCTTAAGAAAGGGAAAGCCCCCGGACCCGATGGTTTCACAAATATATACTATTCCGCGTGTGAAGCGGAACTGGCCATACCACTGACAAAACTATGTAACGCAGCCCTGGGAGGGGGACCCATGCCCCCAGAGTTTAACCAGGCAAATCTTATATTTATCCCCAAACAGGGAAGGGACCCAAATAAAGTAGAAAACTACCGCCCCATATCCCTACTCAACGGGGACATCAAAATTCTGGCAAAACGAATGGCGGCCAGGTTGGCAGCCTTTATACCTAGGCTGATACACAAGGACCAGGTGGGATTCATCCCATTCCGGCAAGCGGGAGACAATGTAAGACGAATCCTGAATCTCCGCCATATAGCTAAACAAAGAGACATCCCACTTTGTACCCTAAGCATAGACCTAGAAAAAGCGTTTGACTCGATCGAATGGCCGTTTCTCCTAGCCGCTCTTTAGAAATTTGGGTTTGCAGGGAAATTCACTAACCTTATCAGCGCACTTTACAAAGATCCCTTAGCGAATGTCAACTTACCGGGTGACAGGGAGACGCCCATTTGGATAAGCAGAGGCACGAGGCAGGGCTGCCCACTCTCACCGCTTCTCTTCGCTTTAACAGTAGAACCCCTGGCACAAGCCATCAGGAGCAGTACAGCTTTTAAGGGAGTAGGGGGGGGTTTGCACAATTTTAAGTGCTGCCTCTTTGCAGACGACATCATTTGCACCCTCACGGACCCCCTCAGCTCCATACCCGCCCTCCTGGCCCTGTTGGAAACGTTTGGGGGCATCTCGGGATTAAAAATTTACGTAGATAAGACGGAAGCAATGGGCTCTAGACTCCCCCAGCAACAAATTAATCAGCTTAAGGACAAGTTCCCATTTACATGGCCCCCAAAACACCTCAAATACCTAGGAGTGAAGTTAACACCGGAAATAGAAAACACATATGGGGCGAACTATCCCCCTGTACCGGGAACTAAGACTAGACTTGAACAAGTGGCATAAATACAAACTCTCTTGGTCAGGGTGACTGAACGCCATCAAAATGAATATCCTACCAAGAATCCTGTATTACTTCAGGACGCTCCCCATTCCCATTAATAAAAGAGAACTTGACATGTTCCAAAGAGATACCTTTAGATTTATATGGGGATATAAAAGACCCCGAATCAACAAAAAAAACATGTATGCACACAAAACTCTGGGAGGCATGGGTTGCCCAAACTTTAGGCGGTATTACAACGTGGCTCAAATATCCTTCATCCCGCAAGCACACTCCATCACTCATCAACCCCTGTGGGTATCCATAGAGAACCTCCAGATGAGGCCTCTGAAATGGGATAGTCTGCCCTGGATAACTCATAGCGTAGTGCCTCACAAGCTAGGAGATAACAACCCGATGATCAAATTAGGACTGGGAGTGTGGGAAAGTACCTCGTCCAGACACCACTTGAAACCAGCGATCAGCACCCTAACACCCACGTTCAATTGTTTAAATGGCGTGGAGGTTATTGGTACTGACTCACTGAGCTGGTGGACGACGCGGAAACTAGACAGGATAGAGGGCTGGATAGAAGGAAATAGTCTTCTGACAACAGAGCAATTTATCGAGAAATATGAACTACCCATCTGAGAGTATTTCCACTATAATAAAATACGACATGCTATCTCGTCCTTAATTAGGGAGAATGGAATGCCACAAGCAACATGGCTCACAAAGGTGTGCCGTAAAGCACCTCTGACCAGAGGCATACTCAAAACAATATACACAGAAACAAACAAAATTGGATGTGAGCAAAAACCGAACAACGTCCTCCAATGGGAAAGAAAGTTGGGGGTAGTCTGGGACTGCAAAGCATGGAACAAAATTAGTGCAAGACTGACCAGGGGTTCCTTATACTTTAGCCACATGGAGACAGCGACCAAAGTCTTTTACAGGGCATACTACACCCCTGACAAGTTACACAAAATGAACCCAGCAGCTCCCCAAAACTGCTTTAGAGGTTGCCAAGAGGTGGGCTCATTCCAACACATATGGTGGGATTGCCAGGTTGCAAAGGTCATGTGGGGTCAAGTCACTGACTTAATTACAGACACACTGGAAGTAGACTTACGCCCCATGATTGGTAGATGCTTGCTGGGAATACCAGATGCCAACTTGTCTAAATACCAGAACGAGTGGATTAAATACTTAATGCTAGCAGCCAAATGCCATTTAGCCCAAAAATGGTTGAAGCTGACTCTGAGCATAGCAGCAATCGTAAATAAACTGAATTACATACAAATTTACGAAAAGATGACACACTCACTGAACAACACACTAATATCTTTCCATAAAATTTGGGGGACCTGGAGTAGGTCTCAACACGCGACCCCATGTTAACAAGAAAGAGGTGATTGGACGCAGGGATCGGGGCAGCCACTTCCACACCAGGGGAGACGTCAAGATCGAAGATAAGACCGTGAACCACGGTCGGATTGTAAAATTTAGTAAAGCACGAGGTATAGGTTTTGGTTTGTATTTTAGTTATGTTGGTAAAATCTATCACTTATATGGTAGCAAACGTATGCAGACAGCACAATCACGAGAACAAGAAGGAGATTTATAAAATTAACGAACTGAATACATTATACTCAAACTACTATTATCTTCCCACACACAAAGCTCGCTAGGGTACACCTACTAACTTGTTTAACAGGGGAAGACATATAAGTATGAGGAAAAGGAAAAAGAGAGGAGAGATATCACAGTGTTGTATGTCAATAAAGGTTGGAATCATGTCAAATAACAATGTTGTAAATGATGCAGACCTGCGAGTCTAAAATCGATGCAGTTGTCCATGACATGTGTGATAATAAAAATTTCCAAAGTTAAAAATTTCCAAAGTTAAAAAATGTATGTTTTCCTAATTAAAATCAGCTTTATAAGCCTTTTCCTGTGTTATACAGCAGGTGTATGCTATAAGGGGCCATGTATAAAGTGGTTTTGAATTATGGAATGAAAATGCATTGTGAACTCATTTGCATGTCCATACCCAGTTTCCCAGAGTGCAATGCATAAACTCTATTTCTTGGAACTCTGATAAGGAATTAATGTTTTGATCTTAATTTTAGACGTTCAAGTGGGAACACAAATGTACTATTTATTTATTGGATTCTGTACAGTGGAGGAGACTATCTTTTACCCACAATAAGCTAAATTATATTGTGGTGTATATACACACATACAGTATATATATATATATATATATATATATATATATATATATATATATATATATATATATATATATATATTTGTATTGCACAGCAGTCGTTCCCAGTGGCGGATGGTGAACTTTCAAGTTGGAGGGGCGCCAGAGCGAAACATAGCCCCTCCCCTTTTATAAATCACACACATTTTTATAACTCCTCCCCCTGACATCATAATGACCTTTATAAGCCCCGCCCAATGACCTTATACTTGTAAAGCCCATTGAAATACATGATCAGCAATGCAGCAATGTCAAGAAGTAAAGTAACAATGTGCTAAATTCATTGGTATACAATATAGATTGAAAAAACTCATGTCACAAGACTACAGCAATATCATAATTGCACCTATACGCATTAACAGAAAAATTAAAGCAGTGACACTTTCCATTAGTCGGCTCTTCTTCTCAGGGTATTCACGTTCAGTAAGTTGACCAACGAGTACAAACAAATCTGCTGCGACAGAGGGTTTGCACCTGGGGTTGAAAGAAAACAAGCAAATCAATCAGACCATTCAAGAACAAAACCATACCTTAAAACCCTTAAAAGACCAAGTGTGACCATATAGGCCCCCAAGTGTGACCATATAGGCCCCAACCGCACCTTAAAAACCTTAAATAACCAAGTGTGACCATATAGGCCCCAACCGCACCTTAAAAACATTAAAAGACCAAGTGTGACCATACAGGCCCCAACCGCACCTTACAAACCCTAAATAACCATGTGTGACCATATAGGCCCCAACCGCACCTTAAAAACCCTAAATAACCAAGTGTGACCATATAGGCCCCAACCGCACCTTAAAAACCCTAAATAACCAAGTGTGACCATATAGGCCCCAACCGCACCTTAAAAACCCTAAATAACCAAGTGTGACCATATAGGCCCCAACCGCACCTTAAAAACATTAAATAACCAATCAAAACCATATAGGCTCAAACTGTAAATTAAAAAAAATGAAATAAAATATATATATATATAT
Source organism: Discoglossus pictus (assembly GCA_027410445.1). Lineage (NCBI taxonomy): Eukaryota > Metazoa > Chordata > Amphibia > Anura > Alytidae > Discoglossus > Discoglossus pictus. The sequence goes on from CM050169.1 coordinate 86,141,578, forward strand.
ATATATATATATATATATATATTGAGATATATAATTAATTATATATATATATATATATATATAGATATATATATATATATATCAATATATATATACTAGCGAATTGCCCGTCAAAAAATGACGGCAATGAAATTGTAAGGTAGCTAATGCTGTTTAGTGTGTAATAATGAAATATATAATACATTAATAAATGAATATACTTTACCTATTTTAAAGCATTGTGTGGAAGAGCTGTGAATGTGTTTTGATGTTGCTGCAGCATTAGTGGTGTGGATCTGCTGTGTAAGCATGCTGAATGTGTGCAGTGTAACACTGTGCGTGCGCGAGACCAAACCGTTAGCGTAGTCGTGTACTTCCGCATTGGCGTAAAATGTCGAGTAATGTGTGGTATACGTCTGTATCGGAATATCCGTAAGTGTTTTGTGGTGTTTTGCGAGTTTCTTGTGGTGTTTTGCGAGTTTAGAGTGCTGTAGCCTCGTTTTCGTTTTGTTCGGCTGCCATTTTTTCTCTCGCTTCGATTTTTTTTTAGTCTCTAAACTGTTTTATTTCGAGTAAAATCGAGGTGTAAGTTGTATTTTTGAGGTCCTGGGTGCTCCCTCTTGGTGTAGGTAAGTTTTTTATGTATGTGCTGTGTGTATGTATTGTGTTTTACATTTTGTAATGTTCGCGAGTTGCGTCCGAGTGTTGCGAGGCCGTAATGTGTGTGAACAATTGTCGTATGTTGTTTGCGAGTGTCGTAATGTGTGTGTCGTACTGTTTGGTTTGCGAGGTAAAGTTTGCGAGGGTCGCAGTTGCTGGCATGGAGCGCCTTCGGCGCTCCATGCCAGCAACTGCGGCCCTCGCTTTGCGAGGTCCTCAGGTGCTGGCATGGAGCGCCTACGGCGCTCCATGCCAGCAACTGAGGCCCTCGCTTTGCGAGGGTCCTCAGTTGCTGGCAAGGAGCGCCTTCGGCACTCCATGCCAGCAACTGAGACCCTCGGCCACTGCCCTCGCTTCGCAAGGGCCGCGGGCTCGCTACGCGAGCCCGCAGCGTTAGCAACAACTCGTACGCTCACAACTATATATGTGATATATATATCAATATATATCTATATAGCAATATATATCTATATATCAATATATATATATATATATATATATATCAATATATATATATATCAATATATATATATATATATATATATATATCAATATATATATATATCAATATATATATATAATCTCAATATATATATATATATATATCTCAATATATATATATATATATATCTCAATATATATATATACATATATATATATATCAATATATATATATATATATATATATATATATATATATATATATATATCAATATCAATCACACACACACACATAAAGCAATATACATAAAAAAAATATATATTAATTGATATTTATTAATTGATTAATTGATGTACTTTATTAATTATTTGATTATATTGCTCATGTATTTGTATTAGACATTATTTATTATACATATTACATTGCTATTTATTTGCTATACATGTTACAGGATATTATCCTGTAACATGTATATCACATAAATAGCCCTGTAATATGTATAATACATACAGGGTCACACAAGTTCACAATAACCTTTTTTGCCCTTACAGGCTTCCATACCTGCTTTGCTAATTTGCAAATTTTTTAAAGACTCTGATTGGTTGAAATCAATGTAAATCAAAAAATTTCAGCCAATCAGAGTCCTTCAAAAAATAGTATAAAAGGCGGAGCGTGGGAAAAAAACAATTAGTCGCGTGGGGAGATCCTTGTAGGAGGAGCTCTGTTAGTTTGTTGTGTTTTTTTTTTTAGAGCGTTGTTTTTTTTTAGGTGGAGGCCTCTTGCAATGGGCCAGAATGGATGGACAATGGCTTCTATCAAGATGGATTATGGAATGACATGGACTTCAATCAAAATTGATTGGAATGCCCGACTATCCAGGGCAGAAGGCCACCGCTGGAGGGGTCAATTTGACAGGTCAGTATGTGCTGTTGTTTACTTTATTATTGGTTTTTTTTTCCCCTTCCCTTATTTAAGTGACAGGCAATTTATTATTTTTTTTAACTGCAAGCAATGTTAAAGATACATTGCCTGTTACTTTTAAAAATGGTATAAAAATAGGGGGGGGGGGGTTGTATTTAACTGTAGTGTTAACATAGGTGGTAGGTAGGTGGGTTGGTAGTTAGGTCAGGGTGGGGTCAGGTGTGGTCACTGGGTCAGGGGGGTAGATAGGTGGGTTGGTAGTTGGGTCAGGGTGGGGTCAGGTGTGGTCACTGGGTCAGGGTGGTAGGTAGGTGGGTTGGTAGTTGGGTCAGGGTGGGGTCAGGTGTGGTCACTGGGTCAGGGGGGTAGGTAGGTGGGTTGGTAGTTGGGTCAGGGTGGGGTCAGGTGTTGTCACTGGGTCAGGGGGGTAGGTAGGTGGGTTGGTAGTTGGGTCAGGGTGAGGTCAGGTGTGGTCACTGGGTCAGGGGGGTAGGTGGGTTGGTACTAGGTAGTTGGGTCAGGGTGTGGTCACTGGGTCAGGGGGGTAGGTAGGTGGGTTGGTTGGTAGTTAGGTAGGTTGGGGTGGGGGTTGGCCAGGCCCCGATGTGCCTACAGGGGGCGATGATCGGCGGTTGGCATAGGCCCCATATGGGTAGCACAGGCCCCATGGGGGTGATCCGATCACCCCCATGTGGCCTGTGCCACCCCGATCACCGCCCGATTACCCCGATCACCGTGATCGGGGTAATCGGGCGGTGGCATAGCATAGGCCACATCGGGGTGATCGGGGGTGGCACAGGCCACATGGGGGTGATGGGGGTGGCACAGGTCAGGTCTTTTGGGGCTATTGGCACTGCAGGGCGGGGGTGATTGGGGGTTGCCCAGGCATTGCAGGCCTAGGTCGGTGGTGGTAGGTAAGTTGGTGGGTGGGTGGCAGGCCAGGCAGGCATAGTGGGGTAACTGGGGGGACCCTTCCTTTTATTAGGGGCACTAGGGGTTTGGTTTGGCCAGGGCAGGTAGACTTACTTACTGTTAGGTTGGGCAGATGTGAGTAGTTTCAGCCAGGGAGGTCTCTCTCAGTCAGTCTCAGCGGGAGCAGGAAACAGAAAGAGGGATGGGACTGGCTTATGGTGGTTTTATTAACTGTGGATGTCAATCAAAAAGTTAACTCGAGGCCCTATTAGCTGGTGAGCGCTCGGAGCTAACGGTCTGGGTGGGTTTAGGTGGTTCTCCTGACAACTGTACAGCCTTCCATCATTGATTGGTCAATGATGGAAGACTGTCAGTCATGAAATGGATACATTATCACTGCCCATGCATATCGTCATTGTGCTGGTGGGCGGAATGCATTAACGGTCAGGCCTCATTCATAGAGTCTAAAGGTTAGTGTAGTGTAGTCTAATATGATCACACAGGGATGCAGGGAAAGCTACAATAGATACACAGCAGCAGTTAATATATACACACAAGGGCAAGGGGTTATCTTAAAGTGACAGTGTTATTGTGTTTTTTTTATTGCAGGGTCACGAAAATATTTGGGGGGGAGTTTGCCCCGACGCCCCAATGGACGGGCCGCCACTGGTCGTTCCATTGATAAAGTAGAACAGGGTAGTAGTAGCAGTGCTTTGTGGGAATTATTTTGGAATAGTTGCCATCTCTGCCTATTGTCAGTACAGTTTAGTGTGAAGAGTCTGGAGATTCCTGGAGTGTAAAGAGGGGGGAGAAGGGTCTGATCTTGTGACTTTGTGGGGAGCAGTAGGTGGAGAGGTCTAGTCCCTGTAAATCAGGGGTCTGAGAGCAGAGCCGGTCTCTTTAAAGTTCCTGGGAAACCATTAGAGGTCAGCAGGTCGGCTGTAGCCAAACGGTCAGTCACAACTGTGTGTACATGTGTGTCTGCAGGAATGGCATTAGCAGCTGCTGGGCCTCTTAAGTTATTACAGGGGGTCAGTTCTCCACTGGACAAAGGCCTCACTGCACATAGCCAATGGAGAAGAAAAAAGAGACAACGGTCAGTTGTGTGGAAAGGGTACATCTACCCCCTGACCCCACTCACAATTTATGTATTGATGTGTCCAGAGTTATAAATAAATTAATTAGGTTTCTGCCTAGGGGACTTTCATTCACATGGACGCCTGTCAGACTGGTCACATGATACAGCTGTTTTTCCATTTGTTTGTTTATTATTTTTGAATAAATAATATGATATTTAATTGGGATATGCATGCAATAAACAAATACATGTCTCATGAGACATTATAAAATACAGTATACTATAATAAACTAGTAACTTGCCCATCATAAATCTTCAATTGTCTGTTCTGTCCCTCCCCCTCCATCCCTCTCTCTCCTCCTCCTCCCTCCGTCTCTCTCCTCCTCTCTCTCACTCACATCCTCCCGCTCTCTCCCCCTCCCATCCTCTCTCTCCCCCTCCCTCTCTCTCCTCCTCAACCTCCCTCTTTCTCCTCCTCCCTCCCTCCCTCTCTCTCCTCCTCCCTCCCTCTCTCCTCCTCCTTCCCTCAAACAAACACATGTCTCACGAGACATTATAAAATGCAGTATATTATAATAAACTAGTAACTTGCCCATCATAAATCTTCAATTGTATGTTCTGTCTTTCTCTGTGCACTGCTACCTTCCTCTCTTTCTCCCCCTCCACCCCTCTCTCTCCTCCTCCCTCAGTCTCTCTCCTCATCCATCCATCCCTCCCTCCCACTCACATCCTCCCTCCCTCTCCCTCTCTCTCTTCCTCACTATCCCCTTCCCTTCCTTTCCCCCTCCCTCTCTCCCCCTTTCTCCCTCCCTCTTTCCCTCCCTCTCCTCCTCCCTCTCCCTCCATCCCCTTTATCTCTTCCTCTCCCATCTCTCTCCCCTCCCTCCATATCTCTCCCCCTCCTTCCCTCTATTTCTCTCCCTTAACCTATCTCTCCCCTTTTCCCCTCCCTCCTTCCCTCTCTCTCCCCCATTTCTCCTTTATTCTCCCCCTCCTTCCCTACCCCCATCCCTCTTTCCCTCCCTTTCCCCCTCCCACTCTTTCCCTGTCCTCCTCCCTCTATCTCTCCCCCATCCCCCTCTCTCTACCTCCCCCTCTCTCTCCATCCCCCTCTATCTCTCCCTTTCCCCCTCTGCCCTCTCTCTCTCCCTCCCCCCTCTCTCCCCCCTCCTTCTCATCTTTCATCCTTCCATCTCTCTCCCTTTCTCTCCCTCCACCTTCCTCTCTCCCTTCCTCCATACCCCTTTAGCTCTCCCTCTCCCCCTCTTCCCTCTCTCTATCACCCTCTCTATCCCTCCCCCTCTCTCTCACTCCCCCTCTCTCTCCCTCTCCCTCTCTTCTCTCTCACTCCCTCTCCCTTCCTCTCCCCTCTCAATCCTTCCCTCTCCCTCTATCCTCACTCACTAACTCCCTCCCTCCCCACTCTTTCTCCCTCTCGCTCTCCCTCCATCTCTCTCCCCCTCTCTCTCTCTTTCCCTCACTCTCTTCCCCTCTCTCTACCTCCCCTGTCTCTCCCCCTCTTCTTCCCCTCACTCCCTCCCTCTCTCTTTTTTTGTCTTTCTCCTTTGCTCTAAGTGTGCATGAGCGATTCTATCTTAGTTGTGCATGCGCAATTACATCGAAACTGTGCATGGGTAGCACAGTTGAGCATGTGGAGTGCCTGCATTACACCCCCCCCCCCCACCCTGCCAAATGCACAACAACAACGCTTGTGCAGAACTATTACAGTGTCCGGCTCGGAAGCTGCACAGGCCCCCTGGGTCAAAAAGCATGAAGCGCTGCGTGACCCAGCGGAGCCTGGGCGCGCGCTGATTGGGCGCTTGCGTAGGGTGGCGGGACATCCGCCCGTTTTGCAGGCTTTCCTCAGTCTCTGCGTCGGCCATATCGGGAACCCACGCTCCCACCCCTACTGTAAGTTATGTTGTAATATATGTTGTAAAAAAAATGGAAAAAAAACTTTTATTAATAATAATAATAATAATAATTCATAAATAATACTATGGTGAGAATGGGCTCATTTATGTCTCAATTGTTTGGTTGTTGTTAAGGTTTGTATTGGCGGGAGGTGAGTTGCCCGGCCCTCTGGCGTGCTTAGAATAAGCATTGGGAGCCCTGGGCACGGGCCTCAGGCGTGAGGTCACTGTCTGTGGCTGGGCTCCTCTCTCAATTATGTTAATCTAGGTTAATCACGTTATGGTAATTTATTATGTAAATTAATAAAGCTGTGGCCCGTGTTTCTCCCACTCAGTTGTCGTGTTCATCTATGTCCTCTAAAGCCCAATGGATCATGCTTGGGTCATGTATTAGATAGTCCTTACACATTGTAAATAAGTTATTTTGCAGAACTACAACTGAAAATATGCTAAATAATAATACAGCCTCAAATGTATTACCTTTTATATGCAACTAGCGACTTGCCCGTCAAAAAATGACGGCAATAGGATAGTAAGGGCGGTAAATTTTGTTGGTGTTCCAAGATGCTTTGCCGCTCATTGCGAGCCTTTCGCTGAGGGCCTTTGGCGCTCAGCGCGTGGCTCGTAATGAGCGCCTTTGCATCTTGGAACACCAAAAAAATTGGTGTTAATTTAAAACTGGTGTTAATTTAATGACTTTACACCTTTGTTTCATTTTTGAAGATTCTATCATTGCACTTAACACCACCTCTCCCCCTTAATTACACTTCTGGATATATAAATAAACTTCTCTCCAAAAGCAGATACTTATAGAATTCATCTTATGGCGTTGTCAGAGGATCCAACTCACTAGACTAAATTAAAGGAGCATTGTAGTTAAAGGAAAATGGTACTTGTTTGTCCACTATATGCAAAAATAACAATATAAACCATGGACATAAATCATTTTTGGGAAAATCTAGATTTTTTAAGATTCTGTTGATGACAAGAGGAATCAACTTTGTGTTTGTTACATCACATCCTGAGAACTGGATGATAGGTGTGTGTGTTTGTAATTATCACTGGAGGGAGGTGTGAGGGAGTAGGAAAGAGAAAGACTTTGTTCCATACTTGAATAATATTGAAATTGACACCACACCCTTCATAGAGCCTAGAATGCAGCCACAGAAATTAATTTTACGTTTGTTACATCCTGGATCATGGGGGGGGGGGTGTATTTTGGGAGGTCAAGGAAGGAGGAATCAGAGAACCATTGTAAAAAAATAACTGGATCAGATTGAAATTGACACCACATACTTTACCTTCAATGCCTAGAATCAGACTCCCTGCTTCAGGAAATGCAACCACAGCTCTCCAAAATGTTAAGGCCCCTCTTACACCCACACACATCTTCCACCAATGTATCATGGATTCCTCCAGGGTCCTGCAGAGGCATCAATGTTTTTTGTTTCTAATCAAAAATAGCTTAATGATTTTTTCCTGCTTAATTGTGCTCTTTTTTCAAACATATATATGTTTTTTATTGTACAGTGACCCTTTAAAGGACCACTGTAGTTTAATTTTTCTATATGTTTTTGAATAAAGCAACTTAATAATAAAAAATATTAAAATAAAAAAAAATAAACACAACCTTTACATTGTTCAATTTTATATAAAATTAGGTTCCCGTTTTTTTACTAAGCCTGCTTCTTGCAGCTTCTGCCTCAACTGGATGTGTATGTAAACTAATGACCACCGCAAGATCCATTGGCACTTATCACAGTGTAACCTTAACAGGGTAACTCACTAAAATAACAAGGCAGACAACGATATGGGGAAAACCATGGGCCACAGCTTTATTGGCTGTCACATTTACACATTATACAATGAAGAGGGAGGAGCCCGGCCAGCGGAAGTAACCTCCTACCCCTGGACCCGCGTCCATAGGGCCCACTTACTAGTCACTGTACTAGGCCCCTGAGGTAGGGGGCACGACCCCTTTTGTTACCTACTGAGCCGGGCAACTCCCCCATCTGCCACCAAGCAGTAAAGGGACCCCTAACGGGGCTGCGACCCCCCCCCCAACAAAGCTCTAGCCCTCCCCACGCTTGCTAGCCAATACCCGTTCCTAAAGAAGGCCAGAGAACAGGTAGTACAGAAAAGCAGGGTTTCGAAGGGAGAGCTACACACGTCACCCAGCGTAGAACTGATCCGGAGTAACAGAGAAAACGTGATGGGGCGCCTCCTGTCCCGCACTACTTCACCTTTAAACATACCACCAATGAGAGTGGCCGGGTGGGGGGAGAGAACGCTGTGCCCTGGAGTGGGCGCCATCTTGATCTCGGCAGCCTGCACAGCCCAGAGGCCACGACAACAAAAATAAGTGCAAAACAATAAGGGTGAGGTGCAGGGTCTGAGGGGAAAAGAGTGCTCAGCAGCACCCCAGTAAGGTGCCAGAGTGATTTTCAAATAGGTTAGGAGGTGGTAATCCCTTAAAGTCCCAGATTATCACCCTCTGATCAGACCTCCCAGCTCAGGGGCCCCATACACCTCCAACATCTCCAATTCTAGAGTGAAGCCCAAAGGGCTTGGAATCAAAATCTGCCCACATACAGGTTGACACAGCACAACAAGGGCATGAAACAAAAGTTAACATCTTTACACAGATACCCTCTAATCTGGGGATGCTAAGAGCTAAAGTGATGAACCACTAAGAAGTACCTAACATTTTTAACCCCAGTGCCTGCACATTGCTAAAGGCTTAGGAGCAGGGTGCAGAGAGCTGTTACACAAAAAGCCAGCCACCCAGGGGTTAAAGGAAAGCCAGAATCTATTGTATATGGTGATTTACAGTATTTCAGGATTATAAACCCAAAAGAAAATCCATTGTGGTTTGTTATCTCTACAGTACATTCTTGCCAGAACTGTCCTTCATCAAACAAAGTTTCTGGGAATTATTCCAAGGGCTGGAAGACTTGCTCTGGGGTGGACGGCACAGCCTAGGGTGGCACGCACACCTTGTTTTGGACAAAGTTTTGAACATAACAACTTGATGGAAATAGCTCACTTAATTCACCTGCACTGCTCCATCTTGTGGACAAATTTCAGGCAAACTCAGACCTGCAACAATAAAGCTACACCACACGGCCATCTGGTGGGCCTGCAAAGTAATTACAACTCTGTACAACATTGACGGAGAACTACAGGCCTTCCAATTAACCACCTCTGCACTCCTCATCATTACCTGCTCCTCTCAGCTATCTCATGGGACAAGACTCTTTACTCCCCACTCTTTATCACCAGCCAAGTCTTCCTATCATAATGCCTGAATAGCACTATAAGTGTACCTGAAGGCTCCTGGCCCAATGACTTGATATGATCAGACTGGATACATCCTGGACATGATCCTTACCTAACAGATGAAAACTTAGTCTCTATACCTGAGGGCATCCGGCCTATTGGTATGATATGACGGGGATAGGGGCTTAGCGGACATGATCCCTACTTGTTAACAGAAGGAAGGCCTATCCCTGTGCCTCCTGATTGCCAGCCTAGAAAGTGCCCTCTCACATTTTCATGTCTCAGCTTCACCCGTTAAAATTCTATCTTCCTATACATCATGGGGAAATCTAGCAAGAAAACCCAGCAATCTAGAGGAATTAGGGATCACTTTCCAACGCAAGCCCCTCCACCTGCTCCATCTTTGCGGCCAGATCCCACTTCTTCTGACAGTTCGGACATCGAGGATGCCACGGATTGCCCTCCACATGTGGACTTGACAGATGCGACAGTGGCAAGAATAGATGCTCTCTTGCAAGCTCGCCCATCCACAGCGGTCAGGGAAATCAAGCAGGAAATCCAGGACCTGGGCCAACGCACCAACCACCGGGAAAACCTAACAGATCAAATTATTGAGTCACGGTCTTCTGATAGGCAGGTGATTGACCAACACTCATTGCAAATTTCCACCCTTGAAGCCAAACTAGAAAATTTGGAGAACCGCTCGAGACGATTCAATGTTCGTTTAAGCGGCATTCCTAAAGCGGTAACTAATCTTCTGCCGTACCTGCAAATGACTATTCAGTCCATTTTACCGACACACCCAGAGTCAGCTTGGGAAATCGAGAGAGCTCATAGAGCCTTGGGTGGTCCCCCGAGCTCTGATCAATTAAAGGTCGTTTTGGTCCGCTTTCTCCGCCAGAATGCAAGAGACCTCCTTCTACAGGAAGCCAGAAAGTCCCCCTCCATTGTGGGTCCAGACGGCTCCACTCTGCAGATTTATGCGGACCCAGCACCATCTACGCTCTGGAAACGTAAACTCATGAAGCCCGCAATTACAATCCTCATCCACAACAAAATTAAATATAGATGGGGCTTCCCATTCAGCCTCTCCTTCTAAGTGGGTTCATCTGCTTATACAGCTTTCTCACTGGAAGAATGTATGACTTTCCTGGCTCAATTCCAACTAGCTCCAGATCCTAGATTGTCGGAACTTTCAAACCCTCTGGACCCCAGCTCGGTGGTACCTATAAATGAGCTGCCTTCTCAACATCCGACTACGCAATAGGTGACAGCCTGGAAACCTAAGCAACCCCGGAGGTCTTCTCGATTAGAAGTCACACCAAACGTTTCCACACTTTTTTCTAAACCCTTGCTGGACATTCCTAGTAATCCGATTTTGAGTTCCTCACCCACGAAAATCTGAACTTGGATCACTCCCTGATACTCATCAAAGACTACTTAAGATTTGCAATCCAGAGTCATTACCCTAGGCTTGCACTTCCCAGTAGGATATGTTGAACTCCTACATACTTATCAAGGCAAATTTGGGACTTTAGATTGCTTGGTTCTCTTTCCCAAACCAAGTGGACCCCCCCCCCCCGGACCAGGTCTATTAGGCCCCCTATGTTTATTGTCCCTAGGAGTCGAAACCTAAACTGCATCCACTATTTGCCTGAGAAAGGGCATTAACCCCTTCCCATTCTCCTGTAGGCAACATCAAGCCCATTTGAATCTTTCCATATAATTTGGACCCATGGTGGATCCACTAACCTCCCCAGAAAGGCCCCTGTCCTAGTCTCCACTCACCCCTGCTCCTCCCCCGGCAATGGACTGGCCTAGACCGGGGTCCCTCAGGCCCCTCATCTTAAATTCAATCTTAGGCCCCAAAACCCTCCTCCCCGGCAGTCTGAAACTACTGGCCGGGCCCCTTCAGGTCCATTAAGTTAACCTTAATACACGCTTGGACCTATTCTTTGCCCCACCTCACTAGTAGGGAGTCCAAGGTTGGAGAAACCCCCTCCTTGCCCTTGGCACTCCGTGTGCCTTAAATTGTTTAGTGAGGAATTACCCCCACTATACTGTTGTTGTTTTTATACTGTTTGATGAAATGTTGATTTTTTTGATATTTTCACAATGTTTTAAACTGTTCTTTTTGTCTCTATTCTCCCCTGCACCTGGGTCGTCTGGCTCCGGTCCTTCGCTCCTCCTGCGCCTCTGGTCCTCGGCCGCCATGAGCTTAGCGGTGGTCTCAACATCTTCCTGAGCATTCATTACTCCCACAGGTACAATGGCTGACACCTCTTTCACCTTTCTCACTCACAATGTTAAAGGGTTTAATTCCCCATTCAAAAGGCGTAAAGCGTTTATCTCGTATAAATCACTCCGACCTCAGTAATATTTATGCAGGAAACTCATTTTGCTAAAGGAAAACCCCCCTCTTACTTGCACACATCATACCCCTACTTCGTAACCTTAACTTGTCCCACTAAGAAGGCAGGTGTGGCTATACTACTCCATAAATATTTCCCTTTCACCATGGAGAGTAAAAAGATTGACCCAGAGGGCAACTACATTTTACTAACAGGTTCCCTTCTGAATACTAGGATCTCTCTTATAGCACTGTACTCCCCCACTACCGCCCACCATAATACTCTCATTAAACCCCTTGCGTATCTCAAATCAATAGATACAGGCAAAATTTTTCTAGGGGGAGATATCAATTTAGCTCTAGACCCTACTATGGATAGGTCCTCTAAGTCTCAAGGAGATAAATTCTCAAAAAAACTTAAGCTTATCCATAGACCTCTTGAGGAGCTTCATCTGCTGGATACTTGGAGGCTGAAAAATCAGGGAGAAAGGGAGTACACGTTTTACTCCCCAGTGCATGGCTCATACTCCAGAATAGATACATTGTTAATGGATTCATCTTTATCGCATGGCTTAGTTGCCTCCGAAATACGCCCCTGTCCCTGGTCCAACCACTCGGGGGTCCACATTGTCATGGCTCACTTGGCAGTCATCTGGGACTTGGACAGATGTCTGTCACAGGCTGTTGACACAAGAGACGATACCTGGGGGTTTGGGGCTCTCAGACCCCCTGTTATACTGTTATACGGTTATACTGTTATATTATTATGATTATTGTCTAAGGAAATGAGCATGGTTCCCATCACCATCAATAAAAGTCATCATAATGCATGAGATGGATTGATGTGGAAACCCTGCCCCAATCCCATATACTATGAGGACATTAGGTGGTTTTATGTGGGGTGCGCTTTATACGCTTGTACTTAAATAGACTGACAGTGTGTGGAATATATACACATATGTATATGATAGTATGGGGTAATCATGCTGGATACATTGCCACATACATCTTGCAACAGGAGAAGGACCCCAGCTGGCCACCAAGGTTAATCCTTTAAGTACACATACTTAAGTCAGGAACAATAAGGTCCCAACAGACACAGGGGCACCATCTCTCCAGGAAACATGGGAAGGGGAGTATAGGCAGCAACCCATACCAGTGGCCACCTATGTACTAGCCTTCAGAGAGAACATGGCCAGACTAACTGGAATAGTCAGCCAAAACATGAGGAAAGCCCAGCAAAAGGGTTCAGAAATACTACAAGGCAGGGACCAGTGATAGAATTCTGGAAGAGGGAACAAAGGTGCTTATGCTGGAACCTCACCCCCAGAATAAATTACAGTCCCAGTGGGTAGGGCCTTACACAATCAGCCAAAAAGTGGGGAACAAGGCCTATGTAGTAATGATAGACCCGGATAGGGCCATCACCAGAGTGGCCCATATCAACAGACTTAAGGTGTACGTTAAGAGAGCAGCTCACCTACTAGCTATTTGTAGGGCCACAGAGGACGAACCAAAAGAGGGACAGATCCCAGATATGCTAAACAAAGCAGACCAGGATAGATACAGTAGGAGAAAGTATCCAGCAGACCCTGGAATTAGACGCAGAGCAGAAAGAGCAGCTGTCCCACAGCTTAAAACCCTTCCACTCCCTGTTCACCACCAAGCCACAGTGTACCCACTTAGCTGTCCACCCAGTAGTAACCGGGGAATGGGCCACCTTAAAGCAACACCCCTACAGGGTACCGGAGGCAGTTAGGGCCAACATTCAGGCAGAATTAAGCACTATGCTACAGTTGGGAGTGATAGAAGAATCCAGTAGTCCCTGGGCATCTCCAGTGGTGTTGGTGCCCAAAAAAGACGGAACCACTCGTTTTTGCGTGGATTACCGTAGGCTGAACGATAAAAACCAAAACAGATGCCTACCCTGTTCCACGCATGGATGAGTTGTTGGCCCGGCTAGGTACTGCTAAATATTTAACCACTTTAGATCTCTCTAAAGGACATTGGCAGATCCCTTTAGAAGAGACTGCAAAGGAGAAGTCTGCCTTTATCACCCCCTTTGGACTCTTCCAGTTTAAATTAATGCCATTTGGGATGAAAAATGCTCCTTCTACCTTCCAGAGACTAGTGGACACATTGTTGCAAGGGCACCAAGAGTATTCCCAGGCCTACCTGGATGATATAGCCATTTTTAGCCAGACTTGGGAGGACCACATAAGGCAAATTAGCCAAATTATGCAGGCAATTCACCAAGCTAAGTTGACCATAAGACCTGACAAATGTCAATGGGCTAGAGCAGAAGTGCAATACCTAGGTCATTGGGTGGGGAATGGTAAGTTAAGACCCAAACCAGCCAAGGTAGAGGGAATAGCAGCTTGGCCCACCCGTAAAACTAAGAAGCAGGTGATGGCTTTCCTAGGTACTACTGGGTATTACCGAAAATGTATTCCTGATTTCAGCAGCACAGCCAAACCTCTGACGGATCTCACCAAGAAGAAGCTACCCAGGGAAGTGAATTGGACTTCTGCATGCCAGTTGGCTTTCCAAACACTGAAAGATGCTCTAACCTGCTCCCCAGTCCTGGCTGCCCCAGATTATAAACGCCCTTTCGTGGTCCAGACTGATGCCTCCATGTATGGCATAGGGGCAGTATTGAGTCAGCCAGACAACCAGGGAGTTGAGCACCCAGTGGCCTACATTAGTAGGAAGCTACTGCAACGAGAAACAGCCTATGCAACTATAGAAAAGGAATGTTTAGCAGTAGTCTGGGCTCTACGCAAACTACAGCACTACCTGTACGGAAGACAGTTCACAGTCACCACAGACCATAACCCTCTTTGTTGGTTATCTAAAGTGGCTGGAGAGAATGGCCGACTACTGAGGTGGAGTTTAGCCCTACAAACTTTTAATTTCACGGTACAACACCGCAAAGGGAAATTCCACCAGAACGCAGATGGATTGTCGCGCCAACTAGAGCCCTGACTGTCAGTCCAGATAGGCATCCTGGAGTACAGGATACCTACATCTGTACTTGAGGGGGTAATTGTCATGGCTCACTTGGCAGTCATCTGGGACTTGGACAGATGTCTGTCACAGGCTGTTGACACAAGAGACGAGACCCCCTGTTATACTGTTATACGGTTATACTGTTATATTATTATGATTATTGTCTAAGGAAATGAGCAGGGTTCCCATCACCATCAATAAAAGTCATCACAATGCATGAGATGGATTGATGTGGAAACCCTGCCCCAATCCCATATACTATGAGGACATTAGGTGGTTTTTATGTGGGGTGCGCTTTTACGCTTGTACTTAAATAGACTGACAGTGTGTGGAATATATACACATATGTATATGATAGTATGGGGTAATCATGCTGGATATTTTGCCACATACATCTTGCAACAGGAAAAAGGACCCCAGCTGGCCACCAAGGTTAATCCTTTAAGTACACATACTTAAGTCAGGAACAATAGGGTCCCAACAGACACAGGGGCACCATCTCTCCAGGGGGCCTCTGGGGTCTCCCTAGCCCAGATCCAGGGGCCTGGGCCATAGCAAAGAGATGTGTCTCTCTTGACTGCCAGGGCCCAAATGACTCTGTTAGCCACACCTAGTAGGCGGACCTGGGAGGAGCCTCATGTTTCCCACTGTGTGACACTCTGTGATTGGCCAGAGGTCATTTGGGGCTGGCTTAGGGTAGCCACTCCCCCTATCCTTGTGTGATGTGCTTAAATATGCTGTTCAAAAATAAAAGGTGGTTCATAATTTTAATCAAGTCTTTGTGTGCAGGTGTATTATTGACCCAGGGGCATATGCTGGTAGAGGAAATCGTTCTGACTCCCTTCCAGATTTCCCAGCGCACACTACCTTAGGCTGGGACATATGTTCTTGCATCTACAAAGAATGTCCATTGGTCTGAGTCACCCAAATCTTAGGTCTAAAACCTACAGGAGATAAGAGGACTAGGATCCTCTATACTCCATCATCATTGTAGGTTGTGACACACATGTCCCTTGATTTTGGCATTGTATACAAACTCCCTTATACATGGAAGCTTAATGATATGCTCCTCTCCAATCAAACCTTTCAGGACCAGGTTGCCTCGGATCTCAGCCAATACTTTTTAGATAACTTGACCCCAGGCGCGGATATAGGGTGGGTTTGGGCAGCACACAAGGCCTTTATTAGGGGCTCTTGCATTAAACTATCTGCTGCACACAAGAGACAACAAAGAAAAAGGGAAGCTGAAATTAGAGCATCACTTTTAGCTTTAGAAAAATCTAACCAGATCAATCCCTCAACCCAACGCCGTAAACAAATAGAACTATTGCGAGCAGAATTGGATTTAATACTTTCAGCGCAAACTGAAAAAGCCTTGAGATGGACAGGCCATAAATTTTACAGGAAAGCTAACAAACTGGATTCTCTACTTGCTAGAAAATTAAGAGGGAAGCTAGCCCATTCCAACATTTTTAAGATCAAAAACCCCTCTGGGAACATCACGTATAGCCCAAATGAAATTAAAGAAACCTTTACTACCTTTTTTTCAAAAGCTCTATTCCTCCACACAGAAGCAAAATGTTAATCAAATCTCCACCTTTCTTGAGTCCTACGATCTTCCACATATTTCGGCTCAAGAGAGAGATGGTCTGGAAAAATATATCATCAGAAAGAACTGGAGTTGGGGGGGCGTTACAGGAAATGGTTGATATGTTAGCGCGAGGCTGCCGTTAGGATGGTGGGGAGATTGGCGCGGTAGCCGAAACTGGCTCCCTCCTCCCTAAACCCTCCCTGAACTAAGATGCGCCATCACCCACACTGACATTCACACTGAACCCCCCCCCTACTGCCTCCGACAGCACAAACCAGGAGGAGAGGTCACGGCTTGGGCCATATTGGAGTTACTCCGAGAGAGCATAGAGGAACGTGTGATCCAGCAAGACCGGCGGAAGCCTGGTGCAGCTCCTGGGAGCCACGAGACCTGAGACCTGAGCACAGTACGACAGAGAGGAGCCGCAGTGCACGACTTGGGCGGCATCATACAGCACAGTAAGGGGCTCATGGAGCTAATGCTTCCGGTACACCTATATTATATTCAAAGACAAGACCAGAAAAGCCTGAAGTGTCTCAAGATGATCGGCCTGAGGAGTGGAGGTAGGGGGGAATAGACATATAAAACTGTGTCTGGAGCTTTGTAATATTTTCAAGAAGAAGGACAGTACTTAGATGATATGCATATATCCCTTTATGAACTCTAACTGTCATACTGATAAGAAACAAGAAAATGAAATCAACATTTAAACAAGTATATAAGATATAGTCTTTATAAGTGGTTAGAAATGGATATGAATTCTGTATAAGGAAATATACAATTGTTGGTAAAGTGATATCTAGCCGAGCCCAGGCAGAGGATGTAGGCTTGGAGCCCTCTCCTGTACATCTAGCAGTGTTCCTTGAACATATTTTTTTTTACACTATAACAAGCATGAGATTTAAATCTGATGAGAGGATATACTAATTGGCTCCCTATGCCTTATTAGGATAAGGAATATTAGAGCTCCTGTGAGAAGAGTTAAATAACTAATTTGCTACTTAAATTATAACAGGAGACTCTTTTTTTCTATTGGACTATGCATATGTATATCACTCTATCTTCATTCTTATAAGAAATAAGAAATTGAAATTACCATTTAATCAGTATGCTTTCAAGACATTGTCTTTATAAAAGGATAGAAATGGATATGAATACTCTATAAGGAAATATACAACAGATGGGAAAGACATAACTGGATGACCCCAGGGAGAGGCCGCAAGCTAGGGACCTTCTCTTGTGCATCTTGCACTGTCTTCTAAACATATTTTTTCTATCTTATAATAAGTATGTGATTTAAATCTGAGAAGATATCCAAACTGACTTCCTATGCTTCATTCTGATAGGAAGTACTAGATATTCCATGAGAAGAGCTGAACAACTAATTGTTATTTGAATCACTATAGGAGACTCCATATATCTATTGGACTTTGTATATACTGGACATTGCTACACTGTAGCGGAACTTTTTCTTTTTTGTCCTACCCAAGGTCATCTGTTTTTTGGAAACTTCCCTCATATTTTATAGAATATGCCTACCAAAATGAAATCAAAGGAAAAAACAAAAATTGAGCCAATAAAGACCCCATGTTTTCACCCAGGAAAAAGGGCTCTACTACCAGTTCTCAAAATGATAGCATCTTATCAACTTCGACTTTGGCTCTATCACCAGAGAAAGCCCCTTAAACAATAAGATCTGATAATACACTGATAGATGAGGAGGAAATTCTTACCTGCTCTAAAATGCAAGAAATGTTGCAGATCTTCCACACAAATCTAATTCTGGACTTGACAAAAAAAAACAGAAAACACGTTATTAATTAAAGAAGTAAACCAGAGAGTTGAATTTGTTTAAAACACCTGCGACAATTTAATTACAGATAATAATAATCTCCTTAAATATATAACGAAGCTGGAAAATAAAATCGAGGACATGACGAACAAGATATCAGCTATTGAAGATCGAAGTAGGATGAAAAATTTGCATCTTAGAGGAATCTCGGAAATAATATCAGATAACAATTTAAAATCTTATGTGGAGGACTTTCTGAGTACTTTGGTTCCAAATGCTTTACCTAATGAGAGTACCATCGATGTTATTCATAGAATACCCCTAGAGAAACATCTAGATAAATCTATACCTAGAGATATCATAGCTAGAGTCCATTATAGATCATATAAAGATGATATCATGAGGGCATCATTCGTTAAGCAAAAGTTTTTTCCCCCATATGATAATATTAGAATTTTTCCAGATTTATCTGCTCATACACTAGTCAGAAGAAGAGAATATAGTGTAATAACTCAAGTCTTAAGACAAAATTAAGTTAGATATAAATGGGCTTCTTCAGAAGGTTTATCCGTATATAAAAATGTCAAGTGGTATTAGATAAAATCAGTCCAGGAAGGGATAAAACGGCTGCAAGAGTGGCAGTCTGACATAACAATTCCAGATAAAGAGGTTGGACAAACTGTCTTATCCGCTAGTAATCGAAAATGGCAAAATAATTAGGAAGGGGAGGAGCGGGAAGAGGAGAGAAGGGGAGACTAGGGGGAGGACATTTTTTTATCTCCCCCTCCTCCCCTTGTAACATCTTCAATCCTATTCTCTCTCTTTAGGATGTTGAGGTTTAGGCTAATGAAAAGACAGGGAGTTTCTTTGGTGGATTAGCTGGCTCTATTGATAGTAGAACAAAATAAAGGGAAAGATAGAAGAATAAATAGATGATGATTATAGTCCTTTGGACTGATGGTTTTCTGCACATAATGATATACTCTGTAATTTTTTTAGTTACTAGAAAGGCAATGGAAGTTAAGACCTATAGAGAGATAATTGGAGTTGAAGAGAGACGAGACACAGAAACACTATATAAATTAGATAACTTTTTTTATATATTTTTCTTATATGTTTATATATTTTTCACAACAAATTCACAGTATCAAGTAAAGGATAAGACTAGGAATATCGGGGAAGATAAAGTAAAAGAAGTTGTGCAACATATACACAATAGTTTTATTAGAGTTAGAAAGTTTGTTTTTTTCTTTTTGAAATATGAATAATAATATGGAAGAATTCACATATGAGCATAAAGTAATGGATAGGTAAACATTGATCACTTATTGATATCTCTCTTTAAAACCCTTTTTTTCTAGGGTCTAAAATGGTGAATTGCAGAGGAAACTTATAAAGTAACATGAAAAATAGATCAAAAGTATTAGGTGTTTTTATTAGGTGTTTTACAAGAGTTATGATATGGAGGAAGCCAGACAGTTCAAATCCCAACCGCTAATCTCCCTACCTTTAAGGGGGAATTATTCCTGCCATTGCTTAACATCAAGTATTTGCCCTGCAAACAGAGAAGTTATGTTGTATGTATGGGATGTTCCCTTGATTTGGTTTAAGTCCAAACGTAGTAATAAGAATATATTTGATAATTATTTTCTAGCATGTCAAGGGTGGTGTGTGAATCTTGAAAGTCTGAGGAAGGACAAGTATGTTTATAGGATGAGGAAGCTATTGGGTAGGACATATGGATCCATGGGATGGGCAAATGAATAAAGGAATAAAAATAATTTCACATAAGGTAAATGGATTAAACTCATCGACTAAGAGGAAAATAGCATTTCTAAATTATGCTAAAATAAAAGCAGACATTCTGTGCCTCCAGGAGACTCATTTGAAGCAAGAGTCATTAAAGTATATGAGTAATAGACAATTTCCAATAAATAGAAACTTGACATTTCAAAATAAATCCAAGGGAGTATCTATCCTCTTTAATAAAAGATTGATGATCTCTGAGGTATTTACTAAAATTGACAATTGATATATAATATGGACTGGATGCATAAATAAAAGATTGATAACCATTGCAAATGTATACGTGCCAAATAAGAATCAGGTTAGGTATTTAAAAACTTTTCTACGAGATCTATATAAATTGAAGAGAGGGTCCCTTATAATAAGTGGAGACTTCAACATGGTGATAGATGCCCAGATGGATAAACTGAGAAGTCATAAGATAAAATCTGAGGCTATAAATAATAAAATAGCTTTAGATTTCTCCAATATAATAAACAACTATGAGCTTTATGACTTATGGAGAGTTTTTCACCCGTATTGTAAAAAGTTTACATTTTCCTCAAATACATTTGAATCATCTTCCCGTATAGATTATATTTTTTCAGATCTGAATATCATGAAATTGATAGTAGAGACCGATATTGTTCTGACCCCTTGGTCAGATCATAGTATGAATAGTATTACTTTGAAGGATTTATTTGAATGTAAAACTCAAAAAAGGTGGAAAATTAATCCGATAATATTTAAAAATACAGACAATCTGAATAGATTGAAAAAAGACACTCAGGATTTTTTTGAGAATAACATGGATTCAGTGACTTCTAGGAAGACACTATGGTGTTCTTGTAAAGCTTATTTTAGAGGAATTCTAGGATGGCAGAAATTAATAAGCAAAGAGGAAAACCCTTAAAAACTCTATATATTGAGCTAGATAAATTACATCAGATCCATAAAAAGAGTCCAAATAAAGATATAGGTATTAAAATGAATACAATGAATAATCAAAAAAATCGTACACTACAACCTCAGGCAGACAATCTTTTACGGAGATACCAACAATCCAATTTTTTGTATGGTAATAAAACTGGTAAAGTTCTGGCGAACAGATTGAAAAAACAACGTATACAAAACAAGATTCTAAGAATATTAGATGCAAAGAAAAAGATTCAGATAAACCCTGATAAAATTGGTGAGGTGTTCCAGGAATTTTATGAAAAACGATATAATATTGGTAAAGATCAGCAACTTAAGGCTCCAGATAAAGCAGATATTAATACCTTTCTAGATAATATTCAACTTCCTAAAATATCATTTCAAGAATCAATTAATTTAAATAGGGAAATCTCATGTGAGGAAATAACTAATGTTATTAATAGTGGTAAATCAAATAAGGCCCCATATGACCATATGTTCTATAAAGCACTACAGTCCGAACTTCAAATACACTTGTGCAGTCTATTCAATGAGATTAAACTGACAGGCAATATCCCGTTGGAGATGTCTGAGACTAAAATTGTGAATATATTGAAAGAAGGGAAAAACCCAGAGGAATGTAGTAGCTATAGACCTATATCACTAATAAATATAGACATCAAAATATATTCTAAAATTTTAGCAAACAGATTAAAGACCTTAATAGCTAATTTAATTCACGCGGATCAAACAGGATTTGTCCCAGGCAGACAGACGTTGGATAATTCAAGACGACTCTTAAATATTATCTCCTATGTTAAAGATAAAGATATCCCTACTTTGATATTATTATTAGATGCGGAGAAAGCCTTCGATAGATGTGACAAAGTGCCCTTTGCCACTTTGTCTTGGAGAGGACTGTTTGCCAGCCTCCTGCCCTGCGACTATGGCCCTGGTACATATTGCCCTTCAAACACAGTATTCGGCCATACCAGAGTGTATGTCACTCATTCTGGCCCTTTACATACAGGGGGGTCATTCGGTACTTGCCCTGTGTGAACCATGATACCACAGATAGATATGCCATGGAGCCCATTCATAAAATGAAAGACTATGGGAAAGACTTTAGCTACATGGCAATTGAACTGTGTGAAGATGATCTGAGCGCTATTCAGTAGTTTTGTGCGCTCAGATCCCAGCTGTAACGGAACCCATCACTGTTTTACCCTGTTTATGGTTATTTAATTCCTGGTTAAAATCTGATCCTAGTAATATACTTTATGTATGTTGGTTTATGCTCTGCAGAATATTGGCCCCAGGCTAGTGCAGACCTTGGCAGGAGAGATAATCCTGTTACAGATAAGGGAGTCTATTCATTCTCAGATAAGAACAAAGAAGGCTGATTTAATCATTGTCTGATTATATCAAGTTGCCTCAGGGAGGGGTGACCACACCTATTGTCCTATATGTGTATTGTGTGGGGGTTATGGGAAATGTCTGTGTGTTATGTGAAAAACATACTTTTACTAACTTTTGAACCCCTGGTCTGATTCATGCCATTTTTTAATATGGTGTTCCCCTGGGTGAGAGATATTGAACGGTGCTGGACTTAAAGGTGTATCCCCTGTTTTTGGGGTACATCCAGAATGTGGTTAAAATTGTGTCTGTTTTAATTGTGTTACCTGTTATCTGAGGGGAGGAGACGTGGGGGTTAAACCATGTATATAATTGGCTGTGATAATTATGTGGGTGTAGCCCTTCAGAGGGCACCATTGCATAAAAGGAAATCCCCTGTCATTAAAGTTATAGTTCTACTTGACCCTTCAAAACGTAGTCTCATCTCGTTCTTAGAGGGGATCGCTATATCCTACTGGGGATTGCTATGCTTTTGGATACTCCCTTGAGCTGTAACTACTGAACGCTTGTTCCTGATGTAATCTCCTTGGAGGAGAGGTCTTCCCCACACGATCCTGGATGCTGGAGATTCATACAGGGTGGAAGGAAGACGGCGCGGCTCCAGCTAAACTACGGCGGTTGTGGAGTCTGTGGCTGTGGTGGTGTCCGGTGCGGTGCTTGTAGGCCTCGGCGCAAACTAGGACGCGTATATCAACGGAGGTACCCGGTCGGGGTGCCAGTAGATCCGTTACATTGGCTGGCAGCGGTGGGATGGCGTCCTAGTGCGAGGAAAAACAGCCCGGAGACACTGGTAACGTTTGGAGTTACAAATTGAGGGCAACGCTAGTATCCGTACAGCGCCCCTGGCTACAGCAGGATGGAACCGGCTAGTTTTCGGACAGCGTTCCATGATGAGGATGAGGAGGAGGCAGACAGAAAGGAGCTCTGGTATGATGCCCTGGAAGATGCCCAATGGCGGCGAGGTGAGAGTCTCCCCAGTGATGAGCAGCAGCTACAGAAGCGTGTGGCAATGCGGATGTATCTATTGGGAGAGCAGCCCCTGGATGAGTGGGTGACAAGACTAGAGATCCTGGTACGGCGAGAGATCTGGCTAGACAACGCATACCAGGCCCTCTGGTGGCATACCGTTCGACTTACCCCCTGGACGGCTGAACACGACTTTCCAGAGGCGGATGATTATGATGGCCCAGGTTTATTATGGGATGCCTTGGAGGACGACATTGATCTTGGCAGCACGGAGGAGTCTAGGTTTTGGGACATCTACGACTACCGGATGGGCATGTATGTCTGGGATGACGAAGGCGAGGTGAGCAAAGACATGACCCACCTGGTAACGAGAGAGTGGGAGCTGGAGCAGGACTACCAAAACCTGCTCAGCTTCGTGCAGCCCCAACCTACTCGACAAGCGGAACCAGACTTCATTGACTGGACCTGGGATGACCTCCAGATGGCAGGTAGAGATGGGACCGAGGTCTCTCTACCGGCCCTACAGGTGGCAGAAGGTGTCGTCCCCCCCCCCCCAGCGGCAGTGTGAACCCCAGGGGGCAGAAGGTGTCGTCCTTCCCCCCCAGCGGCAGTGTGAACCCCAGGGGGCGGAAGGTGTCATCCTTCCCCTCCAGCGGCAGTGTGAACCACATGGGGCAGAAGGTGTCGTCCTTCCCCCCCAGCTGCAGTGTGAACCCCAGCGGCAGTGTGAACCCCAGGGGGCAGAAGGTGTCGCCCTTCCCCCCCAGTGGCAGTATGAACCCCAGGGGGCAGAAGGTGTTGTCCTTCCCCCCCAGCGGCAGTGTAAACCCCAGAGGGCAGAAGGTGTCGTCCTTCCCCCCCAGCGACAGTGTGAACCACAGGGGGAAGAAGGTGTCGTCCTTCCCCCCCAGCGGCAGTGTGAACCCCAGGGGGCAGAAGGTGTCGTCCTTCCGCCCCAGCGGCAGTGTGAATCCCAGGGGGCAGAAGGTGTCGTCCTTCCCCCCCAGCAGCAGTGTGAACCCCAGGGGGCAGAAGGTGTCGTCCTTCCCCCCCAGCGACAGTTTACCCTAACCAGGGGAGACACCAATCTCCCAGACGGCGCAGATGGGACCGTGGTCTCTGCGCCCACAGCCTGTCCAGATCCCCAACTACCCTCACTGGGACAACCGGAGGAGGGGGTAAGTACAAATTCCCCTCCCCAGCTAACTCCTAATGTGGCCCCAGGGTTAACAGAGGAAATGTTAACCCCCACTGACCCCCACGTTTCCCTGGCTACTGAACCGGAATATGTCCCAAGTATACCAGCAGAAGAGCTGGCATCAGGGCAGAGTGCCGCTGGCCTCTGCCCCTCAAGTCCCCTCAGCGTGTTGCCCCATCACCACAGCGAAATATCCAGATGCCCTAACTGTTTGTTGTGGGTGGGCTGCTCTTGCACTTTGTTGTTGTGGGGGGGCTGCTCTAGCACTGGTTTATTGTGGGTTGGTGGATCGTCTAACGGAGGCACTGACCGGCAGAAGGTCAGGTGCCTGGTTAGACTTCCCCCCAAAGGGGAGATGTGTGACGAAGTGCCCTTCGCCACTTTGTCTTGGAGAGGACTGTTTGCCAGCCTCCTGCCCTGCGACTATGGCCCTGATACATATTGCCCTTCAAACACAGTATTCGGCCATACCAGAGTGTATGTCACTCATTCTGGCCCTTTACATACAGGGGGGTCATTCGGTACTTGCCCTGTGTGAACCATGATACCACAGATAGATATGCCATGGAGCCCATTCATATAATGAAAGCCTATGGGAAAGACTTTAGCTACATGGCAATTGAACTGTGTGAAGATGATCTGAGCGCTATTCGGTAGTTTTGTGCGCTCAGATCCCAGCTGTAACGGAACCCATCACTGTTTTACCCTGTTTATGGTTATTTAATTCTTGGTTAAAATATGATCCTAGCAATATACTTTATGTATGTTGGTTTATGCTCTGCAGAATATTGGCCCCAGGCTAGTGCAGACCTTGGCAGGAGAGATAATCCTGTTACAGATAAGGGAGTCTATTCATTCTCAGATAAGAACAAAGAAGGCTGATTTAATCATTGTCTGATTATATCAAGTTGCCTCAGGGAGGGGTGACCACACCTATTGTCCTATATGTGTATTGTGTGGGGGATATGGGAAATGTCTGTGTGTTATGTGAAAAACATACTTTTACTAACTTTTGAACCCCTGGTCTGATTCATGCCATTTTTTAATATGGTGTTCCCCTGGGTGAGAGATATTGAACGGTGCTGGACTTAAAGGTGTACCCCCTGTTTTTGGGGTACATCCAGAATGTGGTTAAAATTGTGTCTGTTTTAATTGTGTTACCTGTTATCTGAGGGGAGGAGACGTGGGGGTTGAACCATGTATATAATTGGCTGTGATAATTATGTGGGTGTAGCCCTTCAGAGGGCACTATTGCATAAAAGGAAATCCCCTGTCATTAAAGTTAAAGTTCTACTTGACCCTTCAAAACGTAGTCTCATCTCGTTCTTAGAGGGGATCGCTATATCCTACTGGGGATTGCTATGCTTTTGCATACTCCCTTGAGCTGTAACTACTGAACGCTTGTTCCTGATGTAATCTCCTTGGAGGAGAGGTCTTCCCCACACAATCCTGGATGCTGGAGATTCATACAGGGTGGAAGGAAGACGGCGCGGCTCCAGCTAAACTACGGCGGTTGTGGAGTCTGTGGCTGTGGTGGTGTCCGGTGCGGTGCTTGTAGGCCTCGGCGCAAAACTAGGACGCGTCTATAAACGGAGGTACCCGGTCGGGGTGCCAGTAGATCCGTTACAATAGAGTTAATTGGGAATACCTACTAAGTGTATTGAATTTGCTTCAAAATCTGTTAAAGCGCTATATAGGAATTCAATCGCACGAGTGAAGAATACAGATTTTGAATCAAAACAATTCAAAATAGGAAATGGTACCCGTCAGGGTTGCCCTCTATCACCGTTGCTGTTCATACTATTTATGGAACCATTAGCAATTTATATAAGAGAATGTAAAGAAATTAAAGGAGTTTGTATTGGCAAGGAAGAATTTAAATATATGGCATTTGCTCATGATATTTTAATAACTACTGTATATCAAACCGAGGGCAGGATTGCCAAAAAGATTAAGAAATTATAATTATAATCGGAAATCAAAATATATAACCCATTTGGGTATTACATTTTCTTGGGTGGCGGATACAATTCTTAAAGATAATATCAATGAAGCAATGGGAAAGATTAGATCGACACTGTCTGATTGGAGACAACTTAACTTATCTTGGTCTGCAAGAATTGCTGCAATAAATATGACAATAATTCCAAAAGTTGCCTATCCCATGAGATCTATACCGGATGTCCTGGCTAATAACTTCTTAAAATCTATCCAGGACCATTTGGATAGATTTTTGTATGAGGGAAGAAAACCCAGAATTATGAAAAGTATAACATATAATAAATTTATAAATGGGGGCCTAAATGTACCATGCTTAAAAGCATTACATCAAAAAATTATCTTAGCCCAATTAATAAGTTGGAATATTATCTTTGACAAACCAAGATGGTTAATCCTAGAAGATTCTTTAGTTAGGGATTGCTCCATTTATACTTTATTGTGGTTTCCTAAGTTTAAGAAGACCTTGTTTAGTAAATTACCAAAGAATATTAATGCTATTATAAAATTCTGGTATACTTATAGGGAGAAAACTAAATTGACTAGATAGCCTTCTTTGGCAGCTCCGTTAGAATCTTTAAAATTACAGGCTATGGGCCTT
>CM050169.1:86168405-86210905 GCA_027410445.1 Discoglossus pictus
CAGCTCGAATTTAATAGGGCCCTATATGTCCAACAATAAAAATGTTAAAGGATCAGGGCTTAATCTATATCTTTGAAATATATTATAAAGGTAATCTCCTTTTCCTGGATAAACTGTGAAAGGCTTAAAAAATGTTGATGGATAGATGCACTCCTTAACCAAAATGGAAGTTATTATAAAAAAAGAATTTATACATATCATCTCAAAGTGTGGAAGAATTATTAACGATTATACTTCATTCCCTAAAAGTATAGGTATAAAAGGCTGTGAGACGGTTCTTACAATTAATTTAGATGATGTAAATTGGAGGAACATTTTATTAACTACAAAGAAATCTGCTGTTAATATTGCATATACGGAATTATTTTTTAAATTGATTCATAGATGGTATATAACTCCAGCCAAAAATTCCAAATTTAATATTAAGGGCGAAGATGCTCATACTGCCAGGTGTTGGAAATGATGTGGTCAAAGAGGCTCTGAACTTCACATCTGTTGGAGTTGTCATAAAATACATAGTTGGTGGTCAGATATTGGCCAGATGATATTTAAGGTTTTGGATAAACAGATTGCTTGGTCTCCCCAATTAGCTATTTTGCATGTGCATTTGGAAGATTTGTCTCCAGCAGATAGATACCTGACATGCCATATTTTGCTGGTTGCAAAGTGGTTCATTGTGAGATATTGGAAGCAATCCGAAGTACCAACAATGAGTGAACTGTGCAACACTATTAATTTAAATAGGGAATTGATGCACAACAGAAGCTGGTTTGCACTTCAGAATTTTGTATGCCGTATTAATTGGCAGAAATGGGACAAATATTGCGAATCTGTCAAATTATCCTAAATTTCTGCATTTTTGTAACAGATAGAAATCCGAAGAGGCTCTGGAAATATAGTTTGACATATAGTTTGTTTTATGTGGCATATAGACTTATTTCATTTAGGTCAATATCTGGCTATATCTCTGTGACCTAGAAACGTAATCTTTGATATTAAAACCCTGGTAGTAGACGCATACCTTTTTAATTTTTCTAAAAGAACAAATGAGGTAATCGTAAACACGTCCCATGTCAACGTCCAAATTATATTATACTTCCTTTAGAAGTTAAAAGGAGATTTTGAAATGATCCTTTTTATGAAGGTAATGTTGATTTAGAAGGTTATATTCCATTATCTGAAGATGATTGTATCCTTATAAATGTATATCGGATTGTCCTCCCTTGATCTTTCTATTGTACTCTTTCTTTCGTGTCTTGTTCTTTTGTTATGTTCATGTATGTAATGTATTAAATCTTTTTGAATAAAAAAAGAAAGAACAGGAAACAAAACAAAAAGAAAAACAAAAAGAGAGAGATGATCTGAACTCTTTAATCATGGTGGAGGAAGCTTTGGAGACAATTAAAAAAATTAAATTAGATAAAGCCCCAGGTCCGGACGGATTTTCTAACTTGTACTACAAAAAATACGCAGAAATGTTGGCTCCCCACTTGGTGACCTAATGTAATGCGATCTTAGACGGTCATAATATACCACCTGAATTGAACCAAGCGGACATGGTCTTCTTTCCAAAGGAGGGCTGAGACCCACTAGAGGTCAAAAACTACAGGCCTATAATGCTACTAAATGGGGATATCAAAATACTTGCTAAATTAATGTTCGATAGAATTTCTAATTTTCTCCCCTCACTAATCCATAAGGACCAAGTGGGCTTCATTCCCTGTAGGCAAGCGGGGGATAATATCAGGCGGATTCTGGATACCATGCACTGGGCGGGTAAACACCGTACCCCCTTATGCCTTCTAGCCCTGATATGGAGAAGGGCTTTGACTCTCTAGAATGGCCCTATTTAAGAGCAGTATTGTCAAAATTCGGCCTTACAGGACGTTTTGTAAACATGATGAATAGCTATTATAAATCCCCTCAAGCAGTCCTATAACTTCCTGGTGAAGCAAGGGCTTCACTTACTATTCAGAGGGGGACCAGACAGGGCTGCCCTTTATCCCCTTTACTCTTTGCTCTAGCCGTTGAACCCTTAGTTCAGGCTATTAGATCAAACATTGACATTAAAGGCATAAATATAGGCCACCATCACTTTAAGTGTGCCTTATTCGCAGATGATGTCCTCTGTACATTGACAGATCCCTGCACTTCAGTCCCCGCCCTTTTTTGCTTACTGGGAACATTCAGTAAAATCTCTGGGCTCCACATAAATGTGGATAAAACGGAAGTTCTAAATATTTCCTTACCCCCTTCAGACTTAACCTTTTTGCAACAGCACTTTAATTTTGACTGGCCTCCTAATCATATTAAATACCTGTGTGTGAACCTCACCCGTAACACTGCACACAGTGTTCTACAAAACATTCAACCAAAATCTACTGACATGGGCAAAACACCCTATCTCTTGGTTAGGAACTATCCACTCTTTTAAAATGAACCTCCTCCCCCGCCTTGTGTATTTATTTTGCTCCCTACGGATTGCATTGAATTACATGGATTTAGACAAACTACAACACCAAGCCTTTAAATTTATATGGCAGAATAAATCACATCGTATCTCTAAATCAACAATGTTCATCCATAAATTCAAAGGAGGTCTATCCTGCCCCAATTTGAAATTATATTATAAAGCGACACAATTGGCCTTTGTTCCAATTGCGCACTCCCCTACTCACCAACCTCTTTGGATATTTATTGAGAACTTCATGATGGCCCCACATACGTGGGACTCCATTCCTTGGATTCCAAACCCACTGACATGTTTGTGTTAATTGGATAGTCCGTATATAAAGCATTCTTTAAATATTTGGTCATGGGCTGTCTGCAAATTTCAGCTGATCGCGAGGTTGCCCACTCCTTCTCCCTTAGTACCCAATTCCAGATTCCTGTATACTCTCCCTACAGCCTCTTTATTATGGTGGAAATCCCATAACCTACTGACGGTGAATTCCTGGTATCGAGATAAGACTACCTTAACATACACTCAACTAAAAGAAGAATATCCCCATTCAGGAACATTATACATTCTGTAGATTTAAATACTTTCTCTCCACGTTAGAACACTAGGTAAACCGACTTTAAATTGGTTTACTAGGTTATGCCTGTCTGCTCCTCTTACAAAAGGTATGGTGGGTATCCTATATGATACCTTTAATTCCCCTCCCACCACCCCCCTTCCAAAATATATGCAAAGATGGGAAGATGACTTAAATTGCAAGTGGGATATGGAGACTTGGCAAACCTCTTGGCAAAGCCTAACCAGGGGATCTTTGGGCAGTAATATTCTGGAGACCTCTATTAAGGTTCTTCATAGGATATACAGTATATCACCCCGGACAAACTATTTAGATGGATATGCTCCCCTAATCCTAATTGCTTTAGAGCTTGTCAGACCCCTGGAACCTTTTTCCACACTTGGTGGTCATGTCCCCTGGTTTAGTCTCTTTGGAACAAGGTTTTCCATTTAGCCTCAACCATATTTGGCACGCCGGTTTGTCTAAGGCAGACATAGGCCTGCTAGGGCACTTTGTCCCCTTACTATCAAAACACCAAAATAGACTCCTTCAGTACTTAATGCTAGCAACAAAGAGCCATATAGCCAGACAATGGAAATCTCCCACTCTTGCTCTACAATCAGTCCTCAATAAGATGAACTATATTGCAATAAATGAAAGTCTAACCCATCTGCTGTAGGACCGTATGCCTATTTTTCTCCAGATATGGAACCCCTGGATCCATTCTCCCTATAGCCCCCCTATCACGTGAAATTTCCTTAACTAACATTGTGCTATCTTTTGCTAACACTTACATTGGAGCTGCGGACCGGAGACTGGCGGTGGATCCGAGCTGGTAACCAAGAGGACCTATACTTCAATACCCTTGAGACAAAAATCTGTTTTCAAATTTAAATTTTTTGTGTAGTCAAAAGTGCTTTTTATTTTTCTCTTTAATTATACTGTTTTAGCTCATTTAGAGTTATTGTGTGTCTATACAACATAGTTTGTTTTTAGTTTATTTTTTCTGTTCGTTTCTTACTTAGGCTCTGGATGTTTGCTCTGCTAGACTGAGCCTACCAAACTGTTTTATTTTAGGTAAACTTTCTTCCTTCGAAAATTGGAAAAACGTAGGTAACCTGGCTTCCCTTAGACCTTCCCACAAGTGGGAATAGATCTTTTTGGTTAACTTTATTTAGACTATTATATGGTATTTTCTTATGGTGTGATGTAACGTTAACCTTTTTTTTTTTTCTTTTTCCCCTTCATTGGGTATGATTGTATGTTAATAATGTCAAACCTCCTACTTGGCTTTTATACTATCCTCCAGTTTATTTGGTTACCTAATAAAAACCTTTGGGGAAAAAAACACATCACCAATCACGCGCTTTACCAGAAACACCTTTGTCAGGTCTGCCATCCCAGCAAACTTAAACATGAAGGCTAAGGACGCCACCTGCCACCCCAATGCGGCTTTTTAGCAGCCCTCGCTGTTACAGCGGGGTAAGTACCATAACAAGATGCCTGTCATCTTGTCCTCCGAACCCGTACCACCTGCCAGCTCCACCAGGTCTTGACACTTTTCCCAGACTTTTTGTAAGCCGGCTGGAGCTAATGATTGCCGTACCAGCACCATTATTTCTGCGCTCCAAGCTCCCAAAGATCCGCTGCAGCCCTCCTGTTTCGAATGCGGCGCCAGGCGCCTGAAGCGCTCCCACTGGAAACGAGAAAGGGCGTCATCTATCCCATTCTTACAGCCGGGAACATGCCTAGCCCTAACCCACGTGTTTAACCGAAGACAAGCCAAGACCAGGTGCCTAATTAGACGCACCACCGGGGTCGATTTCGCTATATTCCTATTAATGACATGCACCACTGACATATTGTCAAAGAAAAAGATGACTTTCTAGTTCCTTAGCCTACTGCCCCAAACGTGCAGTGCAACCACTAAAGGGAACATCCCCAGGAATGCCAGGTTCTTTGTCAAACCAGCTTCCACCCAATCAGCGGGCCACCTGCCCGCACACCAGCTGCCATTGAAATAAGCCCTGAAACCGCAGGCCCCCGATGCATCTGTATAGAGCTTTAAAATGTCATTAGGCAATTCCCTATGTTGAATGAGTGTCTTTTCATTAAACCCATTTAGAAATGCCAGCCAACTATGAATGTCCTCCCTCATTGCCGCCGATACCACAACAAAATGGTGCGGTTGCTTTATGCCCGCCGTCGCCATGGCCATGTGCCCTCCAAATGCCCTGCCCATAGGCATAATACGGCATGCAAAGTTCAGTTTCCCCAGTATGGACTGCAGCATCTGCAGCGTAACCCGCCTAGCTTGCGCCAGAGCTACCAAATCCGCCTGGAGGTCTGCCACCTTATCATTTGGCAGGCTACATTCCATTTTCTCTGAGTCAATCTGAATGCCGAGAAATGTTAGAGTTGTGACCGGGCCCTCTGTTTTTTCGTGCGCCAATGGAATGCCGAACTCTGCCGCCATTGCTTGAAACATTCTAAGCAGCAACTGACAGGTGTCATGACCTGCCGGACCCACGAACAAGAAATCACCCAGGTAATGCACCAAACTTTTGAACCCAGATCTCTCGCACGTGACCCACTGCAAAAACGTGCTAAATGTCTTGAAGAATGCGCAAGATATGGAGCACCCCATTGGTTAGCAGAGGTCCACATAATACCCATTCTTGAAGTAAAAACCTAGCAAGTGGTGGCTATCTTGGTGGGCAGGAAGAAGGCGAAAAGCCGACTCAATGTCAACCTTTGCCATCCACGCCCCGCTACCGGCCTGTCTGACGATTTGCGTAGCCTCGTCGAAGAAGGCATATGATATATCGGCTCCGGGATCTGGACCGATCCCTAAATCTCCTAGGAAGGCAAATAGAACTGTCACTAGCCAGTCTGTGCCTGCATGCAGTGGGCCGGTGGGGGCGGTCATTATCCTGAGAGGAGTCACTCTCGTCTACCAAGCCCAGAGGCCCCGGAACCTCCAAGATTAAGTCCATCTAAGGGTGGGCTGTCAACTGGAGACGCTACTGTCCGTGCCTGTCTATGGGCCATGTCAACCACGGGTTCAACCGCACCTGGGCGAGGTGGAGCGTGTGGGGACTTGTGCACTTTTTGTCTTTTATCAGACACCTTAAAAGAGAGCGGACTGTACCTGGAAGTGGCTTTCCTGGTCCTTGCCGGGCGTGCCTCCCTTGGTACTTGGACCTCAACCGCTGGGCTCACCACTTCGCCGTCCTTTAACATCTCTTGCTCTATCTCCATGCGCCTTTTATGAAGCGCAGCTGCACCTACGGTCCACTCCTGCCCTGCTGCTGGCCCTTTAAGACAGTAGCATTAGTACCAGCCAAGGACTCATCCGCACACACAAAATCCCGAGGTGGGACCGCTATTTTTTTCTATTGCACCTATTTTTATTGTGACCCTTCTTGCACTTACTGCGAGACTGAGGTCTGGGGGGTGTAGGAGTGTCGGAGATAATTAACTGGCTTAGTGGTGGTCCTAAAGGCACAGTATGGTCACTATGACCTGCACCTCTCACACCCCTAAGCCTAGCTCCCTTGTTGCTCTGCTGTTATGGTTGCTGTATAACCAAACCATCCCCGGTGGCCTCGTGCAGCGGCCTCACCCTTTCCTCTGTGGGACTGCATGCTCTAGGCCCACGCTGCCTTGCAGTCCCTCCAGAGGAGCTAGCCTCCGCCAAATCCCCCAAGCCACTAGCCACTGAAGGCTGTGTCTGAGGGACCGCAGGGGAGGGGTTGACTAGCCCGTTGGAGCACCTAGGCGGTCCTAGAGCCATTTTACTCCGTGGCATAAGGCTTGAAGCGCACCAAATCAAAGAGGCGTTCCAGATCACTGGTGTCACTTGCTTCCATCTTAACTGGCCCAACCTCCTAAGTACTAGCCCCCTAAGATACACAAGAGGGGAAAAAACAAACAACACAAACACAGGGAAAGAGACAAAAAAAACGGGGGGCAGGGGGGAACACAGTATGTAACTATAACTGCAGGAGGTAAGTAGGCCCAGGGAGTTAACCCTTTATAGTGGCCACAAAACGGATTAACCCTTTACAATAGGGAAACCCGAACGGGTGCCAGGAGTGATCAAATTCCCCAACCACAACATGCACACACACAGACACACGCCAACACCTAGAACACAAAAGAAACAAGAACAAACGAAAAACGGGACCAAATGGAGGAGCTCCATCAACTGCGTCTGACCACCAAACTAGAGGGCCACCGAGTGAGGCAAAATGACCCCCACATGACGCGCCCGCCTGCCAGGTTCTGAGTTGCTGGCATGGAGTGCCGAAGGCGCTCCTTGCCAGCAACTGAGGACCCTCGCGAAGCGAGGGCCTCAGTTGCTGGCTTGGAGCGCCGCAGGCGCTCCATGCCAGCACCTGAGGACCTCGCAAAGCGAGGTCTTCAGTTGCAGCAACTGCGACCCTTGCAAAATTTCAAAAAAAGTTCACGTCGCAACACATTACGACACTCGCAAACAACATACGACACACGTTCACACACATTACGACACTCGCAAACAACATACGACACACGTTCACACACATTACGGCCTCGCAACACTCAGACGCAACTCGCGAACATTACAAAATTTAAAACACAATACATACACACAGCACATACATAAAAACCTTACCTACACAAACAGGAAGCACCCAGGACCTCAAAAATGCAACTTACAACTTAATTGCACTCAAAATAAAAGAGTTTAGACACTAAATAGTTTGTTAAGCGACACAAAAAATGGCCGACGAATAAAACGAAAACGAGGCTACACACGCAAACACCATACGAGACACGTTACCACACATTACGACTTCGCAAACATCGGACGCAACACGCCGACATACAAACATTTAAAACTTAAGAAAGACACACAACAAACACATAAAAAGCTTACCTACAGCAAGAGGAACCAGCCAGCACCTCAAAAAAACAAGTTACACCTACATTTAAATCAAAATAAAACACTTTAGACACTAATACCATCGCTAAGCGACAGAAAAAATGGCCGACAAACAAAACGAAAACGAGGCTTCAGACGTAACTACACTACACCTACTCGCAATAATGAAACACATACTATGCGGAACGTATCACAATCATATTAAACACCATTTTGAACAGTAATACGCAGAAAATGGCGGATGGAACGCAAATTGTAAGCTGGAACGCAAATAGCGCATGCGTATTGCGTTGTAACGGTCTCACTTTCCAGAACTTTCTACAAGTTTATAAATACTGCCTATTTCAAACAAAAAAATACATTTCGCCGCAGGCGCTCCATGCCAGCACCTGAGGACCTCGCAAAGCGAGGTCTTCAGTTGCAGCAACTGCGACCCTTGCAAAATTTCAAAAAAAGTTCACGTCGCAACACATTACGACACTCGCAAACAACATACGACACACGTTCACACACATTACGACACTCGCAAACAACATACGACACACGTTCACACACATTACGGCCTCGCAACACTCGGACGCAACTCGCGAACATTACAAAATTTAAAACACAATACATACACACAGCACATACATAAAAACCTTACCTACACAAACAGGAAGCACCCAGGACCTCAAAAATGCAACTTACAACTTAATTGCACTCAAAATAAAAGAGTTTAGACACTAAATAGTTTGTTAAGCGACACAAAAAATGGCAGACGAATAAAACGAAAACGAGGCTACACACGCAAACACCATACGAGACACGTTACCACACATTATGACTTCGCAAACATCGGACGCAACACGCCGACATACAAACATTTAAAACTTAAGAAAGACACACAACAAACACATAAAAAGCTTACCTACAGCAAGAGGAACCAGCCAGCACCTCAAAAAAACAAGTTACACCTACATTTAAATCAAAATAAAACACTTTAGACACTAATACCATCGCTAAGCGACAGAAAAAATGGCCGACGAACAAAACGAAAACGAGGCTTCAGATGTAACTACACTACACTTACTCGCAATAATGAAACACATACTATGCGGAACGTATCACAATCATATTAAACACCATTTTGAACAGTAATACGCAGAAAATGGCGGATGGAACGCAAATTGTAAGCTGGAACGCAAATAGCGCATGCGTATTGCGTTGTAACGGTCTCACTTTCCAGAACTTTCTACAAGTTTATAAATACTGCCTATTTCAAACAAAAAAATACATTTCTCCTCAGGTGATCAACTGAGTGACTTCTGAGATAACTGCTGCTTTTACTTGAGAAGACAATTCTTTACTAATTTACTACTTTGCATTGCAAATTACAAGTGAGAGGTAAGCTATAATATATTACATTTTATTATCAGGACAGGTCAAACAAATAAAAATAAAAAATAGGATTTATGTAGTGACATATATGGCACATTTATGTGTATAGGCTCAAAAAAAAAATACGGTTCATTTAACAAAACAACAAAAAAACATAATTCAATATTAAACAGAGGTTTATGTATAGTGACATGTGACACGCACATATATGTCTATAATGTATAGTGACATCTGACACGCACATATATGTATAGAATGTATAGTGACATGTGACACGCACATTTATGTGTATTGCCCCTGAATAGTGACATGTGACACGCACATTTATGTGTATTGCCCCTGCATAGTGACATGTGACACACACATTTATGTGTACTGCCCCTTCATAGTGACATGTGACACGGACATATATGTGTATAATGTATAGTGACATGTCACACGCACATTTATGTGTATTGCCACTGCAACAAAATTAGCTTAAAACAAAATCAGTAAACAACTACATTTAAATGACATTATATGTCATGTATACTGATATGTCACACGCACATATATGTGTATCATCTATAGTTACATCTCACACACAGACATTTATGTGTGTTGGAAAAAAAAAATATAAGGTTAATTTAACCATTTAAATATGAGTCATGTATACTGATATGTCACACGTACACAAAATAATTACATTAAACTATGGAATGTGCTTCATGTATGTGACATATGTGTGTAGCCCCCAACAAAAAATAAGGTCAATTGAAAATAATTACAGAACTATATTTAAATGACATTAATTTACTGCAATTCAATAGATCATATAAAGCTGAATCTTTCTATTTCTTTTAATATTCAAACAGACTCTGCATCAACAGCGTCTCTCAACAATTTGCACCGTGCACTGTGAAGCACAATCCCTTTTAAAGAACACCAACAAAGAAGAAGAGGTAAGATACAACAAGACATTACATGCTGAAAAGGCCATGCTTTGCTAGATGAAAAATTATAAATATACAAATAAATATTTCACTTTCTTTTTCAAACAGACACTACAAGAAGACCGGCGGATTAAGATTGGCAGGAGGGGACCCTCTGTCATTCGACACTTCAATCAAGGTAAAGTATTAAGTATTGATTTAGATAAGACTGTAACGTCTGTATTAAATATCTGTTGCTTTTCCAATTAGTGTGGAATGTGCACATTCCAGAGAAATAAGACACAGACACGGTGTTTCTGTATAGTAGTTCTCAAAGCGCTCTGTAATCAAAATGGCAGTTTACACGTTTATATGTAGAAAACGTTATCTGATCAAACGTCACATGATTCCTTTGTCTAGGAATTAATAGCTTTATTGATTGGTTCAAAATTGCTGCAGTGTGTCGTCATCATACTGGTCAGTTTAGGGAGGAGCCGTCCATTTGTCCTTATTTGGTCACAGATGTATGCATCATCAGGCCACTCCCATTTGTAGTTCTGCCTTCCATCTTGTTTGTAGTTTCATTCTCCATTTTAGGTAACCTTCTTGTCATTATAAGTGAGTAAGGAATGCAGACAAGGATAATAACATGTAAAAAGACATTTTCCTAATTATCATCCATAACAGTATAAACAAGAAAGAACCATGAGCCTTATTCAATTGCGACTTCCTCAATTCAATAGGGCTCTATATAAGCACATAACATATTTTTTATACAGAACTTTTTAGTTACTGAACTTCTAACCACAATCAAGGTTTTCAATAACTAAAAACTTTGCTCAATAAATATGTTATGTGATTATATAGAGCCCTCTTCAATTGGCAAAATTGCAATTCAATGAGGACCTATATATCTTTAATGGCCAAGGGCCTCACTCAAATGTGATTTGCCCATTTCAATAGGGCTCTATATAAGCACAGACCATATTTTTTAAAGGAACTTTTTATTTTGTGAACACGTTGCTTTTGGATACAAGTTCACTAAATACAAAATTCGGTAAAAAAATATGCTCGGTGCTGATATTGAGCTCTATTCCATTGGCCAAAACACAATTGAATGAGGAGCTGACAATATAACAAATGCAGTAACCAAAGGCCCTCATTCAATTGCTATTTTGGACAATTAAATATGGCTATAAATAAGCACTTTTAGGCCCTTATTCAATTATAACAAATATATGTGATGTGCTTATTTACAACCCTATTCAATTTTCAACATTGCAATTCAATGACGGCCTTAGAGTACTATTACATTGTAAAAAATGCAATTGAATGAGGGGCAAACTATGCAACATATGGTACACACAAAGGCCCTCATTCAATTGCAATTTGCACAATTGAATAGGGCTCTAAATAACAACATAACATTTTTTTTTAAAGAAGTTTTTAGTTACTAAAAATCTATCCAAAATAAATTTTTTCAATGACTAAAAACTTATTTAAAAAAATATGCTATGTGCTTATTTAGGGCACGATTCAATTAGCCAAATCGCAATTGAATGAGACACAAACTGCTACACACAAAACAGAATTTCTTATTCAATGTTTAACAACCTATAAGCCTTACAAAGAAGCAAAAATAAGAATAACAAAAGTGTTGCGCACCTAATAGCATTGTACAAAAAATCACACAAACACATAGGAAACTACCGTATTTTTCGCCCTATAAGACGCACCGGCAGATAAGACGCACCTAGTTTTTAGAGGAGGAAAACAAGAAAAAAAAAATCTGAATCAAACACAAATACACTCAAACACAAATACACTTTACACACAGATACACACCTACATTACACACAAATATATATATATATATATATATATATATATATATATAGATACACATACATACATATACATACACACATAAATATACATACACATACATACATATATACACACACACACATACATACACACACACACATACATACACACACACATACATACACACACATACACATACATATCCATATACTGCAGCATTTGGGAGCCATTGACCCTCCCTGACCCTCCTGATCCTCCCTGACCGTCCTGATCCTCCCTGACCCCCCTGATCCTCACCTTTATAGAGACACATACATACATATACATACACACATAAATATACATACACATACATACATATATACACACACATACACACACACACACACACACATACATACATACACACATACATACACACACACATCCATATACTGCAGCATTTGGGAGCCCTTGACCCTCCCTGACCCTCCTGATCCTCCCTGACCCCCCTGATCCTCACCTTCCTTCTGATCTCTGCCATCTTGATCTCACCCCAGCGCTTCCTACCAGCTTCCTACTGCAGCGTTGCGTGTGTGACGTCACTAGGACGCACCGGCCGACGCGATGCTGGTAGGAAGCGCTGGGGTGAAATCAAGAGGACAGAGGCAGTCTGAAAAGTATATTCGCCGTATAAGACGCACCAACTTTCCTCCCCCAGTTTTGGGGAAGAAAAAGTGCGTCTTATACGGCGAAAAATACGGTACATTAACATTCTTCTTTAATGTTTAACAACCTATAACCAGTACAATCAAGAATAAAAAACTTTTGCACAAGTGGTGCGCACAAAACAGGATTGTCAAAAACTAACACAAACACATAGCAAACTACATTAATTATATTATTTCATGTTTTACTAACTATAACCATCCCAATAAAGGTTAAATAAGTATACCACAAGTGGTGCGCACAAAAGAGGATTGTACAAAAAATAACATAAACACATAGCAAAATAAATTTATATTCTTATTTAATATATCACAACCCACAAGCCTTACTAAGAACCTTAAATAAGAATAACAAAAGTCGTGGGATTGTACAGAAAGTAAAATAAACAAATATAGAAAAAAATAACCATAACTGATACAATACAGCCAAAATCATAAATTTTTTACTTATTTAAATGACATTTCACTCAAACAAAATTTTCTATTTTATATTACAACAGATACTGCGTGAAGACAATCGGACGAGGACTTTCTCCACAGGACCGGACCATCGGACGAGGACTTTCAACACAGGACCAGACCAGCAGACGAGGAATTTCAACACAGGACCAGACCAGCAGACGAGGAATTTCAACACAGGACCAGACCATCGGACGAGGACTTTCACCAAAGGACCACAACATCGGACGAGGGCTATCGCCACAGGACCACAACATCGGACGAGGGGTATCGCCACAGGACCACACCATCGGACGAGGACTTCCAACAGAGGACCACACCATTGGACAACGATTTTGAACCGAGGACCAACAAACATTCGGATTTAAATCACACTTCAACCAAGGTACAGTATAATAACTACTAGAGTATAAAACTAAAGAAACTGCTTTCAGTTGCATCCGTGTCAACAGAAAAATAAAAAAAATAATTTACTATCTCCCTTATTCTATTTAAATTGCTACTATGCAATACATAGCTCAATAACCACATCCCTTTTTTTTTTAGCAAAGAAGTTTTGCAGTGGAAAATATCTATCCACAAACAACGTTTTTAATAAATAAAACCATTATTTTAAAAAAATATGTTACATGCTTATTTACAGCAGTATTCCATTGCCCAAATTCTTAGCCAGTGAGGACAGGAATTATAAATTTAACTAAATATAAATGATACATTAATGATTTGCCTTTTATTTCACCAATTGTGCACAAGAATCTTTAACAGAAATTACAAATTAAAATATACACAATTACATTTATTTTTTTTCCTTTACAGATTAATATGGCTGATAACGAGACCAAAGAAGAGAAGAAAAGACGTCAAACTAGAGAAAGACAAGAGAATACGGGCCGCTCAGCAGACACCGGAGGAGA
Organism: Discoglossus pictus; assembly: GCA_027410445.1. NCBI lineage: Eukaryota > Metazoa > Chordata > Amphibia > Anura > Alytidae > Discoglossus > Discoglossus pictus. Next base: position 86,182,548 of record CM050169.1, read on the forward strand.
AAGAAATTCGTCGAGAAAAAGAACGCAAAAGACTTGCAAATAAAAGAATATCAGCTGCAAAAATGAAAGATACAACCAAAAAAAATAAAAAGATAATAAAGCATTTACAAACTGTTCCTAAAACATCAGATGACATTTTACAAGATACCTGTCAAGACAGACCAAAAAAAGCAACTACAAAAACAAAGCATTTACAAACTCTTACTAAAAACTTATAGGACATTTCAACCAAACAAGGACAATATATACCAAGAAAAGCCACGAAAAAAACGAAACATTTAGAACCTGTTGTTGAAACATTTCATGACTTTTCATCTGATGAATATGAAAGTCAACATCCGATATGCTTTGCAAATTGTCCTTTACTGAAGTCTTTAGCAGTAGAGGTTCATAGTTGTGGGGACATGAGTACTCAATGTCAATTTTGTGAGGCTTATTATTTTAAACAGGAGAGACCCAGAGATGGACAATTTATTAGTTGTTGTCAAAAAGGAAAGTTCAAACTTCCAGAAAGGAAACAATTTCCAACCTATTTACAAAATATTATGACTGAACCTACTTTTCCAAATTACAAAAATTTTAAGACAAACATAAGATCCTACAATAGTGCCATATCATTTGCATCTATGGGGGCAACATTGGCTGCTAATGTACCAGGACATGGTCCTTACTGTTTTAAAGTCCAAGGACAAATTTATCATCGGACTTCACATTTACATCCAGAGGAAGGAGAGCAAAGAAAATTTGCTCAACTATATGTCCTAGATACAATAGAAGCTGTTGACCAACGTATGCAGATGGAAGAAAATAAAAAATGCTTACCCAGTGTTTTTATAGAGCTAAATAACATTATGGACAACAATCCCTACAGTAAAGCTTACAAAAAATTGGCAGAAGTAGAAAATGAACAACTACTTCATGCACAAAGACATCAATTACCCATGCCAAAGGTTAATATGGTGCTTAAAAGAGACAGACATACTGATAAACGTCGTTATAACTTGCCAACATCAAATGAGGTTGCAATGGTCTTTCAGAATGATGAAGGAGAACCACCATTTCAAAGAGACATTAGAGTATATCCCAGAAATGAGGAGCAACCATTTATTAATATTAATATCTTAAGTCCAAATTTAGATCCAATGACATATCCCATCTTTTTCCCACATGGAGAAGCAGGTTGGCAACCAAAATTAACTCTTCCCAGTTACCCAAATGCTAAAGCCAGAATCCGAAATAATGTTTCTATGCTTGAATTTAAAGTTGCTCAAATTGCCATTAGAGATGAATTTAATCCAATTTTATGTGGTGGGAAACTAACACAACAATGGATTATTGATTCATATTTGCAAGTTGAGGCAAATAATTTAAACTTTATAAAATATCAACAAGATAAACTACGTGTAGAACAATATTGTGGACTCATGGACTATGTTGCTGACGTGGCTACAAGCAGAGACATGACAGCTGGGAAAGCCATCATTTTACCATCTTCCTTTCAAGGATCTCCTCGAAATATGAGAGAAAGATACAATGATGCTATGGCTATTGTGACAAAATTTGGAAAACCCGATTTATTTGTGACATTTACATGTAATCCACAATGGCCAGAAATTACACAAAATCTACTTCTTGGACAAAGTGCTTCAGATCGACCAGATTTAGTAGCCAGAGTTTTTAAGATCAAATTAAATGAATTAATACGTGACTTCACTATAAATCAGTTATTTGGCAAATGTCTTGCTTATGTATATACCATTGAATTTCAAAAAAGAGGCCTTCCACATGCACATCTTCTCATAATACTTCAAGAGAAAGATAAATTAGATACTTCGGACAAAGTGGATGCAGTCATAGTTGCTGAACTACCAGATCCAGAACTATATGGTAGACTATATGAGATTGTTACTCATCGCATGATTCATGGACCCTGTGGAGACCTTAATCCACAATCACCATGTATGGAAAATAATCAATGTTCAAAAGATTTTCCAAAAGATTATAGAGACAAAACATATGCAAATTGTGATGGATATCCACTTTATAAAAGAAGAGAAGGAGATAGTGCCATTATTCGTGGAAAAAAAGTGGACAATAGATATGTAGTACCCTACAATCCACATTTACTCATGAAGTACAACGCCCACATCAACGTAGAAGCCTGCACTTCCATCAAATCCATTAAATATGTCTACAAATATATTTACAAAGGTTACGATGCAGCTACTGTAGTCGTCAAAAGTGCAGACAACCCTGAAAGTAGTGAGTTAGTACATGATGAACTTGCATCTCATGTAGATGCTCGCTATGTCAGTGCGCCAGAAGCTATGTGGCGGCTTTTAAAATTTGAAATGCATGATAGATCACATGCAGTATATAGGTTAGCAGTACATTTGCCACAACGACATTTAGTCTATTTCCATGCTGGAAATGAAATGAATGCATTGGCCCAAAGTGAAGATCGTCACACTACACTAACTGCATGGTTTGCATTAAATTCCACTGATGCTCAAGCAACACAATACTTATATATTGAAATTCCATATCACTATGTTTTTGTGAATGGATTATGGAGAGCAAGAAAAACCAGAGGCAATAAAATAATTCCACGAATTTACACAGTCAGTCCAAGAGATGTTGAACGTTTTTGCTTACGGATATTACTTTTAAATGTTCCAGGAGCACAAAGTTTTGAACAATTAAGAACTGTTAATGACATTGTATATGAATCCTTCCATTTAGCTGCAAGACATAGAAACTTACTCGCTGATGATACAGAGTGGGAAAGATGTTTAGAAGAAGCAGCACAATGTCAAATGCCACGACAGATGAGAGAACAATTTGCTTTTATTTGTATCTTCTCAAATGCTCCAAATGCATTAGCTTTGTGGGAGACTTTTAAAAGTAATATGGCTGAAGACTTTATGCGACGATACAATGAACCCATTGCACACTTAAAAGCGTTAATGGAAATTCAAGAAGTCTTTTTAACTCATGGATTAAGTTGTGCAAGTTTTAATTTGCCTGATCCAGGTCTTATAGATGACATTAACTTTGAAGACTATGACATTCAACTACAAGCAGAAAGAACAGAAGAAAGACTTGCAACTTTAAATACACTACAATTGCAAGCATTTCATGCCATTAAAAATGCTATAGATGATGACATGGTCACAGAGCGTTATTTCTATCTTGATGGACCTGGCGGATCAGGGAAAACATATTTGTACAATTTATTAATGAGTTCAGTACGAGCACAAGGAAAAATAGCAATGGTGTTTGCCACTACTGGAATTGCTGCACTTTTATTAGAAGGTGGAAGAACTGTTCATAGTGGATTTAAACTGCCAGTGCCTATTTTAGAAAATGCTGTGTCAGATATTCGCATGACATCCTTACAAGCAAAGAAATTGAAGAAATGTAAATTAATTATAATAGATGAGGCCACAATGATGTCATGCTATGCCCTCCAATGTATTGACCGTTTGCTTCGTGAAGTCATGGATAATATTTTTCCATTTGGTGGAAAGGTAATGTTGTTGGGTGGCGATTTTAGACAAACATTACCTGTCGTTGTACATAGAAATCGAACAGACATTATTGAAACATGTATAAAGTCAAGTACAGTATGGAAACATTTTACCCATCTTCAACTGCAACAAAATATGAGATCAGAAGGCCAAACTGATTTCAATGATTGGCTTATTAAAATTGGAGAAGGCAGAACAGAAAAAATACTACATTTACCTGACGACACTGTAGAGATCCCACCTCATATGATTTGTCAACAAGATATTATATCGGCTATATTTGAAGGGAGCATAAATAACGAAGAATATTCCGAGCTTGCCAACCAAGTTATACTGACGTGTAAAAATAAAGATGCATTAATACTCAATAATGAAATCTTAAAAAAAATTAATGCACCACAAAGAAATTATCACTGTGCTGATTCTGTACTTGCTGATGACAATGAAAGTCAGGCAAACTTTTCAACTGAATTCATTAACTCTTTAACTCCTTCTGGAATGCCACCACATATTTTGCAGCTAAAGAAAGGTGCAATTATCATGTTACTGCGAAATATGAACCCCAAAAAAGGCCTATGCAATGGCACAAGATATATTGTTCAACAATTAAAGGACCATTTTATAGATGCTGAAATTTTAACTGGGACCCATAAAGGAGAGAGAGTTTTCATACCAAGAATAGATTTAGCACCAAGTGAAAGTAGTCTCCTTTTTATACTTCAAAGAAGACAATTTCCCATTATTATGGCATTTGCCATGACCATTAATAAATCACAAGGTCAAACTTTCAAATCTGTGGGTATTTACTTGGAAGAACCAGTTTTTGCACATGGTCAATTGTACGTTGCGTTGTCACGCTGCAAAAATCCACAGGCTATTAAAGTTTACATTGAAAACAATGAAAGTCAAGGTGATTTATTAGAAGATGGACGTATTTTTACTAAAAACATTGTCTACTATGAAGTACTATAACTTTGCAGGATACAAACTAAAGCCATGCAAACATTTTGGAAAAACATTCAAAAATATTAAACAATTGGTTGTTTAATTCAGTCATAATTAATGGAAGTCATGTTTATGGATAATTCGCCTCACAAAATACTTGCCTTGCATTTCTATGAAAAATTATGTTAAAATGTTAAGTCACTATGTTAATGTTTCATTCATGTTTATCGCCAGTTTATGTGCTCAGTAATGAATTACTTTAATTACGTACGGTTTAAGGAGAGTTTTTACTGTATGCCTTCTTCTACATTCAATGTATATTAAACTTAACAATTATTCTCAGACAAATTGCATGTTAATACTGATTAATTTAAAGTTAAACTGTTTTTACATTCAAATGTTAATACTTTTAATTCAAAATTATGTTACAAAATGTATTTACTATGTTCCTGTTTATAATGTTCAAAATTATACAAATGTTTTGCAAAAATTCCAAAGTTACATAAGAAATAAAGTTCAATTTTAAAAATATATACTTTCAAGGTTATTCCTTACATATATTTTAAACTTCATGTTAAAATTCGGCACGTTGCAAAAAGTCTTTTTACTTTTTACTTTCCTCTGGATTCTATGTATATTAAAGTGAACAATTCGTCAGATACAAAATTCATTTTTAAAAACCATTACATCAACGTTTTACAAAAATACATGTTCATATCACAATACTTACAAGGGTCAAAAATATATTTAAATAACTAAACAACTTCACAAACATATACATCACATTGCCGTCATTTTTTGACGGGCAAGTCGCTAGTATTATAAATATGATACATCAGAAATTATTTAACTTTACATCCTGGATGTATATAATATCCCTGTGTGTCTGTTTACTTTTATGTACATTATTTTATTAAGAAGTGCTTATAAGCTCTGTATTTACTGCCTGATATCAAATGGATAGTCCCTGTATTGGTCTGCCCTCCGCAGCTCATGAGTTCACATACTCTGTGCTTGCTGTGCTGTCTCTCATGCTACCCAATCAGTGACCATACACTACACTGTACATCCAGTATTGTTATGGATTGGGATCCGTACAAAATGCATAACTGTATTCGTGCACCTACTTATATATCTTATCTTTGCAGTATTATCGTATAACCAAAGCTTTATTAATAAATGCTGAATCATTGGGAACTCTAAGATGGAGGATTCACTACTTCCGCATACAAAATGCCGGTGACACTATTTCCGGTCTAGCAAGGATGACGACAGCTACGACACCTTGGGACATTAGAAGGGGAGTGCCATCCTTCCTTTGTCTTGACATTTTGACCAATGGGATGAGACCTGGAGACTCCTTAATGTATTAACCCAATACCTGACCGAGACCTCGTAAAAGCGGACATCTCAGAATCAATGAATTGTCTTATAAACCTGATGTTTTGCTTAGTTGTAACTTTTATCTGATTATTAAAAACGATATAAATGACGGCTGACGTAATAAAACTAGGCGAGAGAAAGCTTTATACCAAAACTCTGTGTTGGTGTATTATTTCTCTAAGGTGTGCACACTATATGTATATTGGTAATTTGGCCAGGGACAGATATCTCTGAGAAATACTTTTGTTATTCCCGAAACAGTATTACATAGTCTGTGTCCGCTTACGCTGCAGTGGGTAGACCCATACAGGGACTATTTGTTCAATTTTAACAGAGCTTATAAGTACTCCTTAACAAAATAACATACATAACAGTACCCAGGAATATTATATACCTAGTAACACCCAGGAACCTTCCATGTCCCTTTAAAGTACAGAACAACAAACCACGCCCATTTTATTACCTAATAAAACAATCAGATAGTAAAACTAAAATCAAAATTAAGATGTTTTCACACATAATTTTATATTTATTTACATTGAACTATAGTACAGAACTCTTAACCATTCATAATGTCTCAAGCTTTTTTATTATGCTCTAATAAATACCTGCAGATCTGTGTCTTCATCCGGATCAAGACAATAAAATACTGATCAAGAAAGTAATAAGGAGAATCTTTGTTTAAAGATTTCTTTGTGTCTGTTCAGAGACCTGTAGATATATAATTTATTTAGTAAATTATTTTAGAAGTTCCCAAGGATCTTTATGGGTCTTAAGTTTTATATATAATCAGACGTATTATTATTATATGGGAAAAAGTATGGAACAAGTATCTGAGATTATTATAACCTAGTCTGGATAATCCTGTGGGATTGTGGTGATATAGGGCCTCATTAAAATCTCCCTCGTAGTTCACTCGGTCCTCGCAAAAGGCAGTTTTTTTGCTGTTTGCGAGTACCGAATCTCTCGCAGCCTGCATTGCGATATGACTACGAAAAATGGCCGAGAATAGGCTCTGAGAGAGCTACGTAGTCACACGCAGCCTTAAATCTACAAGTGATTCTCGCATTTCGGAAGAATCCCTACGAGCACAAAAAGTGCCCGCAAGGAATCTTAAAGCCTCTACGTGCTGCCTCGGAGCAGCCAGAGACAGCCGTGTGAGGCTCCGCCCTGCTCCCTATACACATCCCCATGCTGCAGGGGTCTCTATAGGGACCCCTGCAGCACCCCCACATTAACCCCTTGCAATGGGGTCTCCGATCGGCACTGATCAGGCCCCCCTGCATTTAAAAGTTTTAAATTCCCGCCGCGGCTCCTTAAAGGGCCCCCGGTACACTATTGGCCAATCCCGGCCGAGGCACCTAATATTAACGCCCCTCTATGCTGAGTGTCCCCATCGGGACCCCCTGAAGGGTCCCCACATAAACCCCCTGCAACGGGGGTCCCCAATCGGCACCGATCGTGACCCTGCTGCATTTCAATTTTTTTAATTTCCTGCCTCGCGGGTCCATAAAGGACCGTAAAGGTCCTGAAAGGACTCGCACAAAAAAATATTAACCCCAGGCAACTATAATTAACCCTATAATTCATGGGGGTCAATACAGAGCCCCATAAGTCCTTATTTAACCCTATAACTCAAGGGAATTAATACAGACCCCCATAAGCCAATAATTAACCCTATAATTCATGGGGGTCAATACAGACCCCCATAAGCCAATAATTAACCCTATAACTCATGGGGGTCAATACAGACCCCCATAAGGCCTTAATTAACCCTATAACTCATGGGGGTCAATACAGTCCCCCATAAGTCCTTAATTAACCCTATAACTCATGGGGTTCAATACAGACCCCCATAAGGCGTTAATTAATCCTATAACTTATGGGGGTAAATACAGACCCCCATAAGGCCTTAATTAACCCTATAACTCATGGGGGTCAATACAGACCCCCATAAGCCAATAATTAACCCTATAATTCATGGGGCTCACTACAGACCCCCATAAGCACTTAATTAACCCTATAACTCATGGGGGTCAATACAGACCCCCATAAGCCAATAATTAACCCTATAACTCATGGGGGTCAAAATAGACCCCCATTAGGCCAATAATTAACCCTGTCACTAATGGGGGTCAATACAGACCCCCATAAGCCTCTATTTAACCCCATCAGTCCCATAAGGGTATATTATGACACCTATGGGGCTGTAAAAACCCTAACATTAACCACATTAGTGCCATGACGGTCCACAAGGACCATCATGACACTAACTACAAACACTACACTATAACCCCCAATAAACCATTTAATCTAAACTAACCCCCCTCTACACTAATCTATTAACACTTACACTACCTACCTACACTACCTACCCCCTAATAAACCTCCCCACCACTCTAATTACAAAAAATAAAAAAAACTACAGTACAGAAAATAAAAAAAACTACAGTACAGAAAAAAAAAACTACAGTACAGAAAATAAAAAAAAACTACAGTACAGAAACAAAAAAATACATTACAACTTCCCCTCCTACTAAGGAAAAAAAAATTACACACCTGAAAAGGAAAGACAGACATACACAATACAATACATACATCCATACAATACAATACATATAATACATTACATATAATACATTACATACAATACATTACATATAATACATTACATATAATACATTACATACAATACAAATCAAATAATCCCTATCTAACATACAATCTATTTAATATAAAATAAATCATAACTATATCAAATACATCCTCCTATCTATCTAATATACAATAAATCCTAACTACATACACAGACCCTAATTCTAAGCTAAAATAAAATAATTAAGACCACTTACCTTTAAGATGTCCCTTCAGATCACTAACCTAGGGGTAAAACAAAACAAAACAATTAGTACAGAACATTAACATAAATAAATATTCTACTCACCTTTTCCAGCATGTCCAGTCATGGTTGCAGGGCCCAGCCAGGGTTGAAGAAGAGGAGGCCGGGGACATCGCGGGGAGGTAAGTTGAATGTATATTTTATATGTTTATATGTTTATTTTATTTGGTGTTTGTATATTGTATTAATGTATTGTGCTTTTTTAACAGGGCGGCGCCGGAAGAACTGAACAATGACTGGACATGCTGGAAAGGTGAGTTGAATATTTAGAATGTATATAATGTTTATTTATTTTATGTTAATGTTTTGTACTAATTGTTTTGTTTTGTTTTACCCCCAGGTTAGTGATCTGAAGGGACATCTTAAAGGTAAGTAGTCTTAATTATTTTATTTTAGCTTAGAATTAGGGTCTGTGTATGTAGTTAGGACTGTAATTATTTTATTTTAGCTTAGAATTCTGGTCTGTGTATGTAGTTATGACTTATTATATATTAGATAGATAGGGGGGTGTATTTGATATAGTTATGATTTATTTTATATTAAATAGATTGTATGTTAGATAGATAGGGGGTATTTGATTTGTATTGTATGTAATGTATTATATGTAATGTATTGTATGTAATGTATTGTATGTAATGTATTATATGTAATGTATTGTATGTATGTATGTATGTATTGTATTGTGTATGTCTGTCTTTCCTTTTCAGGTGTGTAATTTTTTTTTTCTGTAGTGGGGGGGGAGGTTGTAATGTATTTTTTTGTTTCTGTACTGTATGTTTTTTATTTTCTGTACTGTAGTTTTTTTTCTGTACTGTAGTTTTTTTTATTTTCTGTACTGTAGGTTTTTTTATTTCTGGTAACTTAGGTTTTTTATTTTCTGTAAGGTAGTTTTTTTTATTTTTTGTAATTAGAGTGGTGGGGAGGTTTATTAGGGGGTAGGTAGTGTAGGTAGGTAGTGTAAGTGTTAATAGATTAGTGTAGAGGGGGGTTAGTTTAGATTAAATGGTTTATTGGGGGTTATAGTGTAGTGTTTACGCAGGAAGTAATACAAAAGAGGTTGGAGAAAATAAATGTTAATAAAGCCCCAGGTCCTGATGGAATACATCCAAGGGTACTGAGGGAGCTGGGTTCTGTAATAGCCAAACCATTATATCTAATCTTTCAAGACTCACTCACTACAGGGTCTCTACCAGATGACTGGAGAAAAGCAGAGGTGATACCTATATTTAAGAAGGGATCTAGAGCAAATCCTGGGAATTATAGACCAGTGAGCCTCACTTCTGTAGTTGGGAAGCTTTTAGAGGTGTTAATAAGGGACAGAATAGAAGAATATGTCTATTTGAACAGGATCATATGTAGCAGTCAACACGGATTTATGAAGGATAGGTCGTGTCAGACCAATCTAATTAGTTTTTATGAGGAGGTTAGTAGGAACTTGGATCAGAGCAACTCAGTGGATGTATTCTTTTTAGATTTTTCCAAGGCATTTGATACAGTGCCACATGGAAGACTAGTGATCAAACTAAGGGATACAGGAATTGCAGTAAATATCTGCTCATGCATCGAGAGCTGGCTAAAAGACAGGAAGCAAAGGGTTGTTGTGAATGGAACATACTCCGATTGGTCTAATGTGATAAGTGGGGTTCCTCAAGGTTCAGTATTAGGTCCTCTCCTTTTTAACATATTTATTAATGACATTGAAGTAGGACTCGAATGTAGTGTCTCCATTTTTGCTGATGACACTAAGTTGTGCAAGGTAATAAAATCAGATAATGATGTACTTTCCCTACAAAAGGATTTGCATAAATTAGAGAAATGGGCGGCTAAATGGCAGATGAGATTTAATACAAATAAATGTAAGGTTATGCATTTGGGAAGGAACAATAGCCAAGCAATCTATAATCTTAATGGAGCAAATCTAGGGGTATCAGATATTGAAAGGGATTTGGGAGTACTAGTGGACAACCACCTAGGTAACAGCGCGCAAAGCCAAGCAGCGGCTGCAAAGGCAAATAAAATATTAGCATGTATTAGGAAGGGTATAGAAGCCAGGGAAGAAGATATAATTCTGCCACTATACAAATCTCTAGTACGTCCTCATTTGGAATATGGAGTACAATTTTGGGCACCACCTCATAAAAAAGAAATTTTAGAGCTGGAAAAAGGGCTACAAAACTAATAAGGGGAATGGAGGGGCTAAGTTATGAAGAAAGACTAACCAAATTAAACTTATTTTCGCTAGAAAAAAGGCGTCTAAGAGGAGATATGATTACGTTATATAAATACATCCAGGGTCAATATAAGGCTTTGTCAAGTGAACTTTTTGTAGCAAAAGATTTTCAACTGACAAGAGGACATCCTTTGAGGTTAGAGGAAAAAAGATTTCACCTTAAACAAAGAAAAGGGTTCTTCACAGTTAGGGTGGTTAAACTGAGGAATTCTCTACCAAAGGAGGTGGTGACAGCAAATTCGATAGACAACTTCAAAAAGGGGTTAGATATATTTTTAAATAAAGAGGGCATTCAAGGCTATCCTAGATAACTAGCAAAGGAATATTGATCCAGGGAGAAATGTGATCGCCAGTTCTGGGGTCAGGAAGGAATTTTGCTTTTTTTCCCCTTATGAGACAATTGGCAAAGTTTCAATGTTTTTTTTTTTTCTGTTTGCCTTCCTTTGGTTAAAATAACAATTAACAAATAATAATAAATAGTCCACATTAAAAAGATCAATAGAGATCTAAAAAGGTTGAACTTGATGGACTAACTCTTTATTCATCCTCCAATACTATACTATTAATAATTATTTAATCTATAATTTAATTCATAACTATTCTGCATATTGCAGATCAGAGGAGATCTTAACAGGTTGAACTTGATGGACTGAAAGTCTTTTTTTAACCTTAATTACTATGTAACTATGTAACTATGTTTGTAGTTATTGTCATGATGGTCCTTGTGGACCGTCATGGCACTTATGTGGTTAATGTTAGGGTTTTAACAGCCCCATAGGTGTCATAATATACCCTTATGGGACTGATGGGGTTAAATAGAGGCTTATGGGGGTCTGTATTGACCCCCATGAGTGACGGGGTTAATTAAGTGCTTATGGGGGTCTGTATTGACCTCCATGAGTGACAGGGTTAATTAAGTGCTTATGGGGGTCTGTATTGACCCGCATGAGTGACTGGGTTAATTAAGTGCTTATGGGGGTCTGTATTGACCCCCATGAGTGACAGGGTTAATTAAGTGCTTATGGGGGTCTGTATTGACCCCCATGAGTGACAGGGTTAATTAAGTGCATATGGGGGTCTGTATTGATGGGGGTCTGTATGTAGTGCGAGTCCTTTCAGGACCTTTACGGTCCTTTAAGGACCCGCGAGGCGGGAAATATATTTTTTTAAATGCAGCGGGTCACGATCGGTGCCGATCGGGGACCCCCGCTGCAGGGGAGTTAACGTGGGGGGGTTGCAGGGGTCCCTATGGACCCCCGCTCCAAGGGGTTAATGTGGGGACACATGGGGGGTCCCGATGGGAATCCCCAGCATAAAGGGGGGTTAATATTAGGTGCCGTGGCCGGGATTGGCTATTAGTGTGCCGCGGGCCCTTTAAGGAGCCGCGGCAGGGAATTTAAAAGTATTAAATGCAGCGGGCGATCGGGGACCCCCGCTGCAAGGGGTTAATGTGTGTGGGCTGCGGGGGTCCCTATGGACCCCTGCAGCAAGGTGTTAATGTGAGGACACTTCGAAGGTCCCAATGGGGACCCCCGCATAGAGGGGGGTTCATTTTAGGTGCCGGGGGGGTAGTTGGAGTACCCCCCACGGAAGGGCTTATGTGGGGGACTGCCGCGGAGGTCCCGTTTAGGACCCCTGCACTACTTGTTGAGGTGCGGGAGCCTGCGATATCATCTCGCAGGCTGTCACTTCTCATGTACATTTTTGCAGTGTTGATATGTACGGCCCTGCTGCGTAGCTCATTCGTTGCACGCAGCAGGGCGATTGTAATAGCATTGTAACTTTGCAGTACATAGGGCTTAAGTAGAAGCCTCTTATTTACGAGTCTGGAATTTAATAGGGCCCATAGTGTTTGAAACTCCCTATCTAAAAGGAAACGAAAGATGAAATGTCCATGGAAAATATAATTAGAAATAAGATTTCAAAGAGACACATCTTAAAATGACTAGAGGCATTTTTTTTTATAAAAATGTTTTAACAAGGTGACTTAATTAATGTTATCTTCCTCGTGTAAAATGTACACTTCAAAGAGTAATAGTTTCTTACTTTGTGGAACGTCCCCTTGCCTTCCTGTTTTCTCTCAGGTAGAGTGCCAAGTTCCAAAGCCATGCCCACAGTGGGGCTTCCCACTATGAGTGTTTCCTGTCATCTGCTTGCGGCAGAGCAGCATAAGACACTGGTAGTGTCCTCCCTGTGGGCATAGCAGTAGGTTACAGCTGTGAAACATGATACTTTATATGAGAGAAATGGACAGTGAAGAAAGGGAAGGTTTCTGAAAATGCAAAATTGATGCTCTGGAGTCCTCTCTGGATAGCAAGGTTGCCATCTTGCTAATTATGCAGTGTAAGTTATGAACTAGATTGATGGCACTTGTGACATTGAACAACCAAATAAAATACACGGGAGTGTGCGAACATGGGCCTGTGTTGGAATTAAAAGTGCAAGATGGAGGCAAATATATACAGGCTTCCATCTTATATCTCCTGACAGAGACAGACACAAATATGCCTCCATCTTACATCTCCTGACAGAGACAGACAGGTACATGCACATACCCTCATCTTACATCTCTCAGAGTCAGATAGGTACAGGCCTCCATCTTACATTAACTTACAGAGACACGTCCAAGGCTCCATCTTACATCCCCTCATAGCGACAGACAAGTACAGGCATCCATCTTATATCCTCTCATAGAGACAGACATGTTCAGACCTCCATCTTACATCTCCTCATAGTGACAGACATGTACAGGCCTCATCTTAGATCTCCTCACAGAGACATACATGTACATGCCTCGTCTTACATTTCCTCATAGTGACAGACATGTACAGGCCTCCATCTTACATCCCCTCATAGTGATAGGCATAAACAGGCCTCATCTTACATCCCCTCATAGTGATAGGCATAAACAGGCCTCATCTTACATCCCCTCATAGTGATAGGCATAAACAGGCCTCATCTTACATCTCCACACATAGACAGACTGTACAGGTCTCATCTTACATCTCCTCATAGAGAGACATGTACATGCCTTCATCTTACATCTCCTGACAGAGGCAGACATGTACAGCCTTCATCTTACATCTCCTCATAGACAGACATGTACAGGCCTCCATCTAACATCATCTCATAGCGACAAACATGTACAGGCCTCCATCTTACATTCCCTCATAGTGACAGACATGTACAGGCCTGCATCCTACATGCCCTCTGATTAGATACGACTTTTCACAATACCTTACATAAATCTTTTACGTAGCCAAAAGTAAAAGACAATCTTCTTGGTGCTCCTAGACTATTCAAGATTATATTTTTAATGAATCCTAAAAACAGCTTAATGTTATTAAAATATAATAATGATTATTACTCGTTTCCAACTGAATGCACAGAGAGACATTATGAATAATTAAATAACTTTGTAAGTCTAAACATATATTTACATACATTTAGTAAATCGATGTTCTAGCTAAGGTCTATTGGAGAAGGGAAGTTAGGCTATCCTCATAGTTACAGAATATGAGAGAAATATATATTCCTCTAAAATTAATAAAGTACAGGTCTTTGATAAAAATGATAAATTAATATATTTTGTTCATACATAGTCCACATTTATTTAAAAAAAAAAATATATATATATATATATATATATATATATAGTTCACCACAACAGTCAAGCTGAGATCCCGCTCCATGCTCCAGTAAGCTTGAAACAGCTGTAGGATTCTCAGCTTGTGTAAAATCCATCCTTGGCTTTGCATTAAAGCTGTGTATTACAGCAGGCATAAGCTTAGAGGAAGCCATGTTTGATAATGGACACAGGGTTGGGAGAGGGGTGAAGGAGATACAGGGGAGGGAGAGGGGGAAGAGACAAGGGGAGAGTAACAGGGGAGGGAGCGGGGGGAGAAACACAGGGGAGGGAAATGGGAGAGACACAGGGGAGGTAGAAGGGAGGGAAGAGACACAGGGGAGGGAGGGGGCAGACACAGGGGAGGAAGAGGGGGGAAAACACAGGGGAGGGAGATGGAGGGAGAGAGACACATAGGAGGGAGGGGGAGAGACACAGGAGAGGGGGGAAGAGACAAAAGAGAGGGAGGGGGAGAGAAACAGGTCATTTGTGACGGGCAAGTGACTGGTATATAAATATATATATATATATATATATATATATATATATATATATATATATATATATATATATATATTATGTCCCTTGTATATTACATTGCAATTGCCTACTTCAGAACGTGCTGTGAAGGTGGTGTAAAATAATAAAAAATACAATAAAATCATAAAGCCATGCTCCCTCCTCCCGACCCTTTCTCCATGGATACAGCCTAACCATATACCGTAGATTCTCCAAACTAGCAGTAAATGCTGAATCCAGATGAAATTGAAGTTTTGTATGCAACAGAACTTCTTAATAAAATAAAGTACATGTCAGTAAATAGGTACACAGGGATATTATATACCTCGTAAAATCCAGAAAACTTTCCATGTCCCTTTAAAGGCAAATGTCTCTCTGTCTGTCTATTGTGTGATATTTATGTAATGGGTATACTACATCTATAAAACTAATTCCTTATTATAATACTTGCTAACTGTCAGTCTTTTCTTTTCAAGAATTAATTGTCCCTCTTTATATACTAGAAATGTTGTGAGTTCTGTTCCTACATATTTTGGATACTGTGCGATATTTAGAGAGTTTCCCACATGGATGAGATAGTTGTTCTCTGGCATCATCCCACTCTCCAGTGACTCATGAGATGACACAACTGTCTTCAGGGAGAATTGTGTAAAGGAGGGTGATAATATATACTATCCGTTAAAGGGACAAAGGAGAGGTTCAAAATATGTAATTTAAAGGAACGCTGTCACATAAAACATTTTTGGTAAAATCCAAAATTTTGAAGACTTACAGCTGGATGAATAAGGTGTGTTTGTAGTTATCAGTGGAGGTGGATGTAGGGGAAGAGGGAAAAGGCAGAATTTCTGAGCTTGATTATTGGACAAAATTGAAATTGACACTGCAACCTTCCCCACACAACTTTCACTAATGTAGCAATGTAGCATTCCTCCAGGCATCAAATATATATATAGTACATTTGCGTTAAAAAACCTGCTTCCAGCTCAGAATTCCAAGAAAAACAGTTATCACACTGCATTCTGAGCAGGGACATGCAAATGTGCCCACAAATACCTCACTCCTCAATCCATAGCCATTATCAAACATGGCTTCCTTTAAGCTTATGCATGCTGTATTATACAGCTTTAATGCAAAGCTAACGGATGAATCAGAGCCAGGTAGCCATGAGTGTCCAGTAATTTAGATAAATAATAAGATTAAGAGTACTGCAGTATATAGTGATACCTTTTTTATTGGGCAAACATATTCATAATTATTATGACGAGGTTTCAAGAGATAACCTCTCTTTATCTGAAGCAATGCTAATGTGGTGCACCAAAAAAGCAAAACATCTGTTTACAGATTGGATTATTTATGGTGCTTGTCTCCACTCCAGTCTGTAGACAGATATTTTGCTTTTTTGGGCTTCCCATTAGCATTGCTAGAGACTTGATAAAGAGAGGTTATCTCTTGAAAGCTTGTTATAAAAATTATGAATATGTGTGTTTTATAAAAAAGGTATCATATATATATATTTTTTTTTCCTCTGAATTCTGAGCTGGAAGCAGGTTTTTTAACTTGCTTTAGACATTCAAATGTGAACACAGATGTACTTTTTATTTACTGTACTACTGTACGGTCAAGGGCTTCTATTGCTCTTTTGCCCACCATATTATAAATAATTGTTGTAGTGAACTACCTACTCATAAAGTCCACAACACAGGCTGAGATCCCGCTCCATGCTGATGATAGCCAGTAAGCTTGAAACAGCTGTACATGGATAGGATACTCAGCCTGTGTTTAATCCAACCTTTGCTTTGCATTAAAGCTGTGTAATACAGCATGCATAAGCTTAAGGGAAGCCATGTTTGATAATGGCTACGGATTGAAGAGCGAGGCATTTGTGGGCAGATTTGCATGTCCCAGCTCAGCTTCCCAGAATGCAGTGTAATAACTGTTTTTCTCGGAACTCTGAGCTGGAAGCAGCTTTTTTAACTTGCTTTAGACATTCAAATGTGAACACAAATGTACTATTTATATACTAACAGCCTTATTAAATTGCGATTCGGTAAATGTAAAAGGGCTCTATATAAGCACACAGCATATCTTTTTTACAGAAGTTTTTAGTTGGTGAAGACCTTGCTTTTGGATAGAACTTCACTAACTAAAAACTTTTGTAAAAAAAATATGCTGTGTGCTTAAAAAGAGCCCTTTCAAATTTACCGAATCGCAATTTAATAAGGCTGTATATATATATATCATTGTGCAGGAATATAATGCAGATAACTGGGTTACAGCTCCTGTGCTGTGAATGAGCGCCTGTGACCGATAATGCCTTCCTCCATCATGGGGGCTCTCTCTGCGCTGGCTCTGCTAGAGGAAAATGAAGATAAAAAGGTTGCCTTCATTACTATAATTGCAGTAATTGCCAAAATCTCAGCAGTACAATCAATATGCCAAAAGAACAAAGGACTAAGGATCTGAGAGCAAACTCTCCTCCCGCTGGGCATGCTGTTACTGCACCACTGTGTTTATGTTGCTTCAACAATTAGTATACAAATTTAATTAAAGCTTTTTTTCTATTGTTTGTTCGAGCTCCGCATAGTCCTACTGATGTTACGTGCTAGATAATGATTATTGTTTGCAAAGGACTGTGGGCGGAGAAGAGGAGAAACAAACAATGAGGAGATAATATTTGTTCATACTATGGATAAAGCCCCAAGGAAACACAAACTACCCGTGCAATGCAGTATTTTCAACCCAGGTTCCCAGAATCAAAGTAACATAGTACTTGAGGTTAAAATAATGATTTTTAGTCTATCAAGTTCAACCTTGATCTGATCTGGTCTTGTATTATGTGAGCTGTTAATTGATCCAGAGGAAGGCAAACAAAAAAACATTGAAACATTGAATCCCATATAACATTGAATACCAAATACTGAATTACTCCTCCTTCTTTATTTGTTTAACATAACCCTGTATGCCTTTTTTATTAAAATACTAGCGACTTGCCCGTCAAAAATGACAGCAATAAAATTTGAAGCCTGGTAATGCTGTTTGCCACACAATTCAATGTCCTGCCCCCTCTGAGCACCTTTGGTGCTCATTGCGAGCCTCTCCTCCCATCTACTTCATCACTCATTACAGGCCTCGGCAACTTGCAACTTTTGTGTTTGGGAATGCCATGTGTCTCTTTCCACCATCTCATCCCTGTCCCTTCCCTGTGTCTTTCTCCTCTGTGTCTCTGCTGAATCTTTGTGTGGAGCACGCTGACTAGCCATTGGTTTTATTTCCAAAGTCCGGCATGCCTGGCGTTGTTGGTGTAAGTGTTACTGTCTTTGCCGTTGTGTATTTTCAAAGTCCTGTGTGCCTGGCGTTGTTGGTGTAAGTGTTACTGTTTTTTGCGTCGTGTATTTTCTACGTTCTGCATGCCTGGCCTTGCTGAGCCTCGTTTTCTTCTTGTTTCAGAATTTTTTTATTTTTTTCAGCCGCCATTTTTTTTCCGATTTAGCGATTTTCAATCGTTAAAAAAGACAAAATATGCCTCAAATTAACTTGCAACCTCACTCACAGGCCCCCTGGCTCTCCCCCTGTTCTAAGTGTGAGTGTGTAAGTGAATTTGAGGCATATTTGTGTGTTTTTGGCATCTTTTCCAGTTCGGTAGTTTGGCCGTTAAAGTCGTATTGTTACGAGTGCGTGCCTCAACAACTTGTCTCGCTTTGCGAGGCTCGCAAGCGTGACGACAAATCGCAGTTTGACAACTATTATATGTGATATCTAACCACATCTTACAATGCATAGCGAGTTTTTGTTGCTGTTTAAAATTAAATTAACTTCTTGTTGGTTAGACGGAGTCCATTTAATGGAATTAATACAATACAGGAAATTATAGATAATGCTATATATCTCCCCTTTAACTTCCATATTGAACCTGGATCCTCCTCTCTTCTTCTCCTGCCTAAACTTCCTGGCCCTACCTCTCCCTTTTCTCTTTTAAAATGTTGTTGCCTTGAAACATTGTTGGACCTAATTTATTAAAATCTTTAAAATGGATCTAAAATCTATAAATAAAACAAATGCAATTACTGTTAACTTACCCAAAGATTTGCAATTAGTACCTGTCAATCAGTTATTCTGATCCACCTACTAAGGAGATTGAATTCCCTGTCTCATTAACCAGTAAATGCCAGTTACTCCCTGGATATATGAATGTAATGTGTTCAGTCTCAAAGCATATGCAAATGCTAAAGATTGAGCATGCCCAAACCACAGGAAGTAATTTGCCTGATCGTCCTAGGAGTCTGGAGATGCTCGTTCTTTTCATTTTCCTTTTTTCTTTACACTGGACTGAATGTATATTAGTCTGGACATTAGGTGCTATCTGTCACTCTGAGATCTACCAGTATACCACAGACTAACATTGAGCCTTGCTGGTGTACAACCTATAACAGTGGATAATAAAGTGATTCTGGTATCAGGTTCAAATCTGATTCATTGGCCTAGATCTAAAAGTGTGAACATGAATAACTGGCAGGGAAAAGATGGAACAATGCTTCATTATATACAGGGCAGTGACTCGGGGGCGAACGATAAGAATGCAAGAATGTAATTAAGCAAGAAAAAGGGTCATACAGCTAGTTTTTAATTAGAAAAAAAAATGTTGTCGCCTGTTGGGATCCATGATACATTAGTGGAGGTTGTGTGTGTGAGAAGGGTATTTACATATCTGGAGAGCTATGGTTGCTTCTTTTGATGCAACCTCTTGGTTTTAGGCCAGTGATGGGGAATGGGTGTGGTGCCAATTTAAATTGCATACAATAATCAAACAGAGGCTTAGAACTTCTGCCTATTCCCTCTACCTCTACTGATAACTATAAAAACACACCTCGTTCATCCAGTCTTAAAAAATTGGCCCAAAATTATTTATGCCATGGGTTACACAGCTGCTAATATTGGTAGTTTAGTACATACTTGACAAGTGTCTTTTTGCTTGAACTGCCGTGGTCCTTTAACTTTATTAAATGTTTACTGTGCATTTAAACAGTTAATTATTACTTTCCAGTTCTGCCTTAGGCTACATAAGCTCCAGATCTGTTGCACCCTGAATGAAGTATTGTGTCAGGAGTGGCATAACATAACTGCAAGTGGGTGGTGACTAGTGGGTGTACATGGATGGACTGAAATAGTGAGGCCCAGACTCCTATGATGATCAGACAAATTACCTCCTGTGGTTTGGGCATGCTCTGTCTTTTAATTTGCATATGGTTTGAGACTGAATACAATATATTCAAAGCCCTGACATTTGCCAGTTAATTTTTTAAGGGAATTCCCTCTGTTCGTAGTAGGTGGATCAGAATGGCTGATTGACAGGTGCTACTTGCAAATATTTGTGTGAATTAACTACAATTATATTTACGTAATTTCTGACTCTCTGTGACCTCGTGGATCTTAACACACCAGACACATCTTTTATGTCCATGGTCATGCTGATCCACTTGGTTTTCATGGCAGAGATACTGGAGATGGTTGCCAGTTCCTTCTCCAGTGGACCACAGCATACAGCATCTCATATTCCTAGGTAGTCTCCCATCCAAGTACTGATCAGGCCCAGGGTGCTGTGACCTATTTGTTCCCTGACTGGAATCAAACCCAGGTTGAAGTGGTGAAAGCATTGAATACTAGCCACTGGACCACCAGGGATCCCGTAACTTCAATTACATTAGTTTTATATTTTATTTATAGATATTTGTTCAGTTTTAAAGATTTTAATACATTCTGTACAACAATGTATCAAGGCAAAATGTCCTAGTTTAAGTTAGTCTGCTAATTAATTCCCAGTTTAGTTTACTGTGCTAATTAGTACCTGATTAACAGGGGCTAGTTGCAAATCTTAATAATGTTTAGATCTGCAAACACACACTTAGGTAGTTTACTTTAATATTAAAAACAGGAAATCTTCCATACCCCCTTAAGTAAAGGAACCTAAAATAATCTGGTAATTACAATTAATCTAACTAAATTACAGTCTTTCAAATGTATTTTTTTTAATTTTTTACTAAAGAGTTGAAAAATGGAAAAGAAACCTATCCGAGCAAGGCTGCATGTCTTAACAAAGTCATAAATGATTGAAAGCAAATCATATCCTTTCAGACATGCTGCGGCAATACAAATATGTACTGTATACAGCTGATTTATTATCTCCACCCTAATATCAGCTTCCCACAAGTCAGTTCTGCATCATGAGAGGTGTCAGTTGGATCAAATGATATAACAAACACCTTCATGGGTGGGGTCGATGACACCATCAAACTCTATGGTCTAACGCTGCTATATATGGCAATAGGATCTAAACTTGTGTCTTCAATCCAATAATATTCAAATTATAGGACCACTTTGGTTCTTATAAAGGGGTCTCTAAAGAATAGTTTGGTTGGGATTGATAAGAAAAAAGTTATTAAAAGTTTACTATGTTAAAAACACTTACTATTTTCTAATGATCCCTCAGTCTGTCTAATGAAGTAATGTTGCAGGAGTGGGATGCCATATTGAAAATCTCTCTCTGAAATGGGGAGCAATATAACCTGAGTGCTAGCCATGTGCACACCCGCTAGTCACCACCCATGTCTTATGCTAGTTTAGATAGCCCTGAGCGGCTCCACTCCAGACACAATACTTAATTTAGGATGCAGCGAAATCTGTAGCTTAAATAGCTTGTGGCATAATAGGAAAATAGTAATTAACAGCCTTATTAAATTGCGATTCGGTAAATTTAGGGCTCTAATTAAGCACACAGCATATTTCTTTACAGAAGTTTTTAGTTAGCAAACTTCTATTCAAAAGCAAGGTATTCACTAACTAAAAACTTCTGTAAATAAAATATGCTGTGTGCTTAAATAGAGCCCTTTTAAATTTACTGAATCACAATTTAATAAGGCTGTTATTGTTTAAATGCACTGTAAAAGTTTAACAAAGTGTGTTTGTTCTTATAAGGTCCTACTTAACTATCCTTTAGAGGGCCCTTTATAAGACACTCAAGTATTCAAACTCTGTATAACATATATTTTGTGCCATGTTGGTCTCTTCCATACTTTCTGTTTCTTGGAGTCTAAGTGGGAAACCCCTGTACAGCGCTATGGAATATGTTGGCTCGATATAAATAAAGACAATAATAATAATAATGATAATGTTCTCCTGTTTTATTTTATCCTTTTGGGATTGGAAGGATGAGCAAGGGGGATTTGTTGATGCATTGGTGGATTCTCCTTTATATTGGCTCAGTAGCGCCAGTTTGCTACTATACTTTCAAGCCTTGCATGCCTTGCATGCCCTGCACTCTAACCTAACCTTTCACCTTGAAAAGGAAATATCACTATCATGACAGCTTCCATACACTAACAGAGTGTTCTAAAATTAGGATTTTCTCTGAAAACTGATTATGCCCATCACTAAAATAACTGCTAATGTTGGTAGTTTGTTGTATATATCTCAAACATGTGATGTTTTTGCTAATCTACGCTTGATTTTTACTTCTGCTTTCTTTTCTAGAGTGATTGCAGATGTAGATTATTTAGTGCATTTCTCCAAGACAGTATTGTTATCAGCAATACTTCTGATAATTGTCTTGTAAAGTATTTAAGGGTCCACAGTACAATTGAATATATATATATATATATATATATATATATATATATATATATATATATATATACTGTATATATATATATATATATATATATATATATATATACATACATACATATATATATAGATAGAGGTATATATATATATATATTTATATATATATATATATATATATATATATATATATATATATATATAAAGGCTGTGTGTGGTTTGCTGTTTCTCCTGTTCGGGGTAGAATTGCCTGGCATTTCAGGGCTGGGTCACTCTTCTGAGTGAGACCAGACTAATATACTACAGGATATTTCTCCCTGTGAAGGGCACAAGTGAGGTAAAAGAGGTTGCTCTCAGAGTGGGTGACCAGATCTATAGAAAAAACCCTCTCAGGTATTTTTTGTTCTCAGATGAGCACCTTTACTCTTTTTGTTTATTTATATATATATTTAACATCAATTTAGTATCTGGTGAGCATAACAGTAAGAGAAGCTCTCCACCGTACAGAGTACAGACAACAAATACATTTGTAAGCTCACGTGGAGAGCTTCTCTTACTCTTATGCTCACCAGATACTAAATTGATGTTGTGGAAAACTCAGTCCCACAAGATCTACTGCACAAACCAGAAAACGCCTCGCACTGATGATAGTCAGTAAGCTTGAAACCGTTCTGTATGCAAGTGATTCTTGGTTTGTGCCAAATCTAACCCCATGCTTTGCTTAAAAGCTGTTTAAATACACTGAGAAAATGCTTTAAGGGAGCAATGCATAAAATTTGTATTTTTTGGATCCAGAGAGTAAGGTACATTGTCCTCTCATTTGCATGTGCACGCCTTTTAGACATGCAGATGAGCGTACAAATGTATTTGTTGTCTATATATATATGTATATAATGTTGACTCTGACTAAAAACATAAATATGCATAAAAAAGATAATAAAGCTATTTTTTAATATGAAAGCAAACACATTTTGATGTCTCATCTGGACCCTGGAGGCATCCATGATACTTTGGTGGATATCTACACGCGAGAGGGGAGTTTATATATGTGGGGAAATTCCATGTTGTTGTTGCTATATTTAGAGGCAAATGAGCAGCTCATGCATATTAATTAGCTGTTTGATGTGCTAATCAGGATTTTAGTCTGCTTGTGGCCAAAATAATAACCCCCAGGCAGTTAGACCCCTCTCCCACCCTTATTAAGTACTCTGAGCTGCCCATTAGCATACTGAGCCGAACATTAGCATACTGAGACACACATTAGCATACAGGAGCTACAAAATCAGTTGGAAACATCTCAGAAATTATTTACTGTAGAAAATAATGCCATTGGGGTGTCAAAGTCCCTTTAATATTGAATATCGCTATTGTGTATCGTTGAATATTAATTTTAATAATGACCACTGCTTAATTAAAACTATGTCCTTTTGTTAGTGCTCTCACCTCCTGTTTATGGCGAGCATTAACCAAGAAAAGCCAGTTATTTCCTTTTCTTTCTTTTTTATATTAATATTCAACCTTTCACTTCGGGGACATCAGATTGATTGGAGAACTATTCGTGGTGCAAAAACTAAGATGTTTTCTGTCTTGACCTGACAAGTTCAAGTTGTTCTGAAAAATCTCATTACACTGCAGACATTATTTTAATTTATGTGAATATATTAGCAGCCCACTACATGCTGTGAATATGTTTTTGGACGGATTTGCATTGAATTCCTCTGCTGAAAACGCACTGGGTGGACTAACACAATTGCTCTTGGTAAAAGGGACAAGAATTGGAGAAAGTTTGAGATAACATGCTATGTTCGTGAAGGAACATTTCTCATGGGAGAATATACTTTACTTTAAATGGCCACTTAATATATGTTTGATTAAAGTACAGGTCCATGGAAGGTTTGTGGATTTTAGAAGCTATACCTATGCATTTAATTTACCTTTTATGTACTTTATTTTACAAACCTAACTCCTTAACATTGTAGATTAATGTACATCCATTACATATTATTAATATCTGGCCAGTATTATAGAACTAGTAACTTCCCCATAATAAATGATAGTATCATCATATGTTATGTTCAATTGTCTGTTCTGTCTCTCTCTGTGTTGTCTCTCTGTGTGCCTTCGGCCTCTCTCTCTCTCTGTGCCCTCTGTTCCTCTTTGTGCCCTTTCTCTGTGCTCTCTCTCCCTCCCTTTCTCTCTCTCCCTCCCTCTCTCTCTGCCTCCCTCCCTCTCTCTTCCTCCCTCTGCCTCATCCCCTCTATCCCTTCATCTTTCTGCTTCCCTCTCTCTCTCCCTTTCCCTCCCTCTCTCTCTGCCTTCCTCATTTCTCTCTGCTTCTCTCCCTCTCTCTTCGCTCACTCTCCTTCCATCTCTCTCTCCCTCCGTCTCTCTCTGCCTCCCTTCCTTTCTTCCTCCCTCTCTCTCTGCATCTCTCCTTCCCTCTCTTCCTCCCTCCCTTCTCTCTCCCTCCCTCCACTCTCTTTCCTTCCCTCTCTCTGTCTCCCTCCCTCTCTCTCCCTCACTATCCCTCTCTACCTCCCTCCTTTCTCTATGTTTCCATTCATCTCTCCCTCCCTCTTATCTCACTCTCCTTCCTTCTCTCTCTGTCTCCCTCCCTCTGTCTCCCTCCCTCTCTCGCCCTCCCTCTCTGCCTCCCTCCCTTTTTCCATTCCTCTCTCTCTGCCTCTCTCCCTCCCTCCCTCCCTCCCTACTCTCCCCATCTCCCTCTGTCTCTAATGGCCTCTCTCCCTCCCTCTCCCTCTCGCTCTCTCTACCTCCTTCCCTCTCTCTCTGCCTCACTCCCTCTCTTTCCCTCCCTCTCTGCCTCCCTACCTGTCTCCCTTCTTGTCTCCCTTCATCTCTCCCTTCCTCCCTTCTCTCTCCACCTCCCTCCGTCTCTGATGGCTTATCTTCCTCCCTCCTCTCTCCCTCCCTCTCCCCTTCTCTCTCTCTGTCCATCTTGCAGAATGCATCTTGCAGGCATTAATCACAAGCTAATAATTATTACAGTGCATAAATATAAATTCAAAGAAGGGTTTCTCCAACAAATTAATTATTATAATGGAACTAATATTAATAGTGTATAGCACTTACACATTGTTTTCATCTGGTCAGTACACCACAATAATTGTCACCTATCTATTTACTTTTATGTACTTTATTTTATTAGGAAGTGCTTTTAAGCTCTGTTTTACTGACTAAAATCATACAAATAGTCCCTGTATGGGTCTGCCCTCTGCAGCTCATAAAGACACAGAATATGTAGTAAACAATACAATCAGCGACCATCTCTCAGCAACATGCTGCTGAGACGTGATCCCTGATAGTCTAGGACACTACACTGCACATCCAGCCCTACAAATTATGTGTCTGTATACGCTGCAGTGAGCAGGGACTATTAGGCAGTAAAAACAGAGCTTATAAGCACTTCTTAAAAAAATAAAGTGCAAGTCAGTAAATATATACACAGGGATATTATATACCTAGTAACATCCAGGAAACTTCCCTATCCCTTCAATAATGACTAGCAGTTCATTATCACTATTATTGAACAAAATGGTTGAACCATGTATGTTTCTGGGTATATTCAGTGTTTTATAGAGGTAGTTGCTTTAATATATTAAAATTGTGGTTAACAGCTTATTACATTGGTTATGTTCATTTTAAACATTATTTATAGTTTGTATAAACTGTTCACTAGAAGGTATGATCATGAGGCTGAAGCTCAAATATTTTGTCCATATCATGAGACGGCAGGATGCTGGGAAAGATTGAAGGCACAAGAAGAAGGGGACGACAGAGGCGGATATGGATAAATGAGGTAACTGAAGCAATGAACATGAACTTGATGGAGCTCAGACAGGCAGTGACCGAGAGATGCACCTGGCATGCTGTGGTCCATAGAGTCACAGAGAGTCGGACGCAACTGAACGACTAAACAATAACATACATGGTGGTCCATTGGTTAGGATTCACCAGGGGCGGCCCGTCCATTGGGGCGTCAGGGCAAACGCCCCCCCAAATATTTTCTTCACCCTGCAATAAAAAAAACACAACAATGTATTAGTATAACCCAAAAACAAATAAATATAAGGTGTACATCATCATTTCAAGTCTCAATAGTATTAAAAATGAAGTAAAGTTAGTAAAGGGACACTGTCACTTTAAGATAACCCTTGCGCTACATTAACTAATGCTGTGTATCTATATAGCCCCCTGCCTGCACCCTGTGTGATCAAATTACACTAGTTATACTGTGTACACTAACCTTTAGACTCTTCTCTCTCTTCAAGGAGTCCTGGCCTGGCCCCCTGACCGTTAATGCATGCCGCCCACCATCACAGTGACGATATGCATGGGCGGTCATAAATGTATCAATTAATAACTGACAGTCTTCCATCATTGACCAATCAATGATGGAAGGCTGTCCAGTTACTTAGTGATCAATCTAAACCCACCCAGACCGTTAGCCCTGAGCGCCCGCCAGCAAATAGGGCCTCGAGTTATCATTTTGATTGACTGATACAGTCAATAAAACCACCAGTTGCCTGTCCCTTCCCCCTTTCTGTTGACCCTGGTCACGCTGAGACTGAGAGACCTCCCTGGCTGAATCTACTCACATCTGCTCTGCCTGCCTAACACAGTAAGTCTACCTGCCTCTGCCTGGCACCTGCCCTGCCCCTGCCCCTGGCCAAACCAAAACCCCTAGTAGCCCCTAATAAAAGTTAGGGGTGACCAGTTACCCCCAGTCCCCCACTATGCCTGCCTGGCCTGCCAGTGCCACCTACCCAGCCACCCACCAACTACCACCGACGACCCTAGGCCTACAATGCCTGGTGCCAGTGCCACCCCCAGCCATCACCCCCATGTGGCCTGTGCCACCCCCGATCAGGCCTGCCCTATGCTAGCTATGCCATCATGCAACTGCCGGATTACCCCGATCACGGGATCGGGGTAGTCGGGTGGTGAGCGGGGTGGCACAGGCCCACATGGGGGTGATCGGATCACCCCCTTGATGAGGCCTGTGCCACCCCTGATGACCTCCATGTCGCCGCCCTATGCCACCCCCGAGGCCCGATCACCACCACCCTGATGCGGCCTATGCTAGCACCGCCCGATTACCCCGATCACGGTGATCGGGGTATTCGGGCGGTGAGCGGGGTTGACCAGGCCACATGGGGGTGGATGTTCACCCCCATGAGGCCTGTGCCACCCCTGATCGTGGCCTACGCGGTCCGATGGGCGACCGATGGGCGCCTGAGCGTGACCGACCCCACCCTGAACCAATACCTACCCCCCCCCCCCTATTTTTTTTCCATTTTTAGAAGTAACAGGCATGTATATGTGCCTGTCACTTTTAAAGATAAAATAAAAATAAGGGAAGGGGGAAAAAATACAGTAAACAAACACATTAACAGTACAGTATGTAACACAACACATTATTATACAAAAATAAACAGCTTTAAACAAACATTAATAAAAAATAAAATAAACAACAGCACATACTTACCTGTCAAATTGACCCCTCCAGCGTTGGCCTTCTGTCCTCTGGATATAGTCATGAAAAATAAATAATCCAATGTTGATTGAAGCCAATGGTCAATAAAATAATCC
>CM050169.1:86213405-86266314 GCA_027410445.1 Discoglossus pictus
CTGACGTCAAACATCTAGCTGATAAATTGGCGAAACACAAAAGTTCTAAAGCTCACTTGGATAACAGGATCAAGTTTGAGATGCTTGGACAGGCGAACATTGCTGTTCAACTGGACCAAG
The DNA here is from genome assembly GCA_027410445.1 of Discoglossus pictus. NCBI lineage: Eukaryota > Metazoa > Chordata > Amphibia > Anura > Alytidae > Discoglossus > Discoglossus pictus. The sequence goes on from CM050169.1 coordinate 86,213,526, forward strand.
GATACCAAGTCAGCATTCAAAAACACAACGAAGAAGTGGCTAAGAACCGGTACATCCTTTCCAAGATAATTGATTGTGTTCGCTTTTGTGGCGCTTTTGAACTGGCATTAAGAGGACACGACGAGAGTGAAACATCGCTAAATCCAGGAGTGTTTAGAGGCCTGGTGGATTTGGTTGGCAGTATCGATAGTGCAATGGAACAGCATTTGAAGACTGCAACTGTGTTTAAGGGCACGTCCAAAACCGTGCAGAATGAGCTACTGGACTGCATGCATGAAGTTATTAAGGAAGTGATTCACCAAGAGCTTAAGGAAGCCCAGTTTGTGGCAATCCAAGCGGATGAAACAACCGATATTTCCGCTAGGACACAGTGGGTTGTAGTCTATCGCTACATTGACAAGAAGCATCAAGTGGTGGAAAGATTTGATGGCTTCACGGAAATGAAATCAACGGATGCAGACTCGATTGCTGCTGTTGTGCTGGAAACACTGAATACTGTTCTCCCAGAGCCAGAAGACAAGAAGAAACTCATAGCTCAAAGCTACGATGGTGCCAGTGTGATGCGTGGAGATCAAGGAGGAGTTCAAAGAAAAATAAAAGACGTGTACCCGAACGCACACTACGTCCATTGCTATGCTCACCAACTGAACCTAATAATGGAGAAAGCAGTTTCAAGGATTGGAAGAGTTAGAGTTTTTTTTTCAAACATAGGCGGCATACCATCTTTTTTTTCACGCTCTCCAAAAAGGACTGGAGTTCTGGATGAGGTAGTTGGTAGAAGACTTCCAAGAGGTGCACCGACACGATGGAACTTCAACGTTAGGACCGTGAACGTGATCTACGAGAACAGAGATGCGCTACTTGAGTGTTTCCAGACAATTGAAGCATGTCTAAACTTTGATCCAACATCTATACGGGAAGCCGCAGGTTTCATTGGAATGCTGGAAGACAGGGAGTTCCTTTACTTCCTTAAATTATTTCATTTAATAATGCCACATGTTGACATCCTCTATAGTCAGCTTCAGAAAAGAGACACGGATACTGTTTATATCAAAAAAGTCACAGAAGACTTTGTCGCCAGCATCCAGAAAATCCGTAATTCTGTTGAAGAGATAGAAGCAAGTTTGCCGAGCGATGTAACAGTCAACAGACGTAGTGCGGAGATCTCAACCTTGAGACAACTTTCAAGAGAGGTATGTGACATAGTGGTGGTTCATGCAAAAACTTGTTCAAAGTGACTTGTATAAAACCCATGACACTTGCTTTCCAACCCAAGCTCTGGAAGACACCGTGCAAGCATATCCAATACTGAAGAAGGAACAATTACGCACTGAGCTGTCACTTCTGTATGGGAAGACAGATTTTCATACTTGTACAAGTGCTGTTGCTCTGCACAAACTTTTCCATCAATTTAATCTGCAGAATGATTTCACAGAGACAGTGAAATTATTAAGAATCCTGATTACAACACCGATGACCACTGCAGAATCAGAAAGATGCTTCTCCACATTGAAGAGGATAAAAACCTTTTTAAGAAGCACCATGTCCCTGGAGCGGTTGAATGCATTGGCGATGCTCTCAATGGAAAAGCAACTGATTTCCGAGATACCAGACTTCAATGAAAAAACCATTGAGAAGTTTTCTTCTTTGAAAGATCGCCGTGCAAAATTAAAATACAAGTGATTGAAGCAAAGAAGAATGCATACCCCCAAGGTGTGCAAAGATAAACTGCGTTAAGCAGCACCACCTCACACTACCAAACATAACTAGTGGTAAGTAAAGTATGAACGGTGTGTGGGTGTGCATATGGAAGGAGCTATGAAAGGTGTGTGCATGGTCAGTAACAAGCCTTGGCGTGGTTTGAAGGAATTGGAGGCACTTCCAAGGGTAGCTGTCACTTGTGTACGGGAAGCAAGAATTCCATGTCTGTACAAGTGCTGTTGCTCTGCAGCAACTTTAGCATCAATTTAATCTACATAATTTAACAGAGTGAGTGAAGCTATAAGGAATCCTGCTTACAACAACGAAGACTACTAAAGAACCAGAAAGATGCTTCTCCACATTGAAGAGGATCAAAAAAGTAATTAAAAAGCACCATGGCCCTGTAGCGGTTTAATGCATTGGTTTGAAGGAATTGGAGGCACCTTCAAGGGTACGTAAAGTTCTCAGAAATGGCACCACCTCACTACCAAAAATAACTAGTGGTAAGTAAAGTATGAATGGTGTGTGGGTGTGCATATTGAAGGAGCTATGAAAGGTGTGTGAATGGTCAGTAACAATTGTTGAAGCCTTGGCGTGGCGTTACTGCTCATATGGTTATCCATATGCTAATTCAACGTGTTTGTTTGACATTGATTATTGTGTTGTCTAAACAGAAGTTAAATGTTGTTGTTTTCTTGAATCCCAAGATCCACTGGTTTGGGCCTATACAGTGCTGATTGGTCTTCTAAGGTATGTTTGGGGCCTATGGTCACACTTGGTCTTCTAAGGTATGTTTGGAGCCTATATAGTTCCACTTGGTCTTCTAAGGTATGTTTGGGGCCTATATAGTTCCACTTGGTCTTCTAAGGTATGTTTGGGGCCTATGGTCACACTTGGTCTTCTAAGGTATGTTTGAGGCCTATATAGTTCCACTTGGTCTTCTAATGTATGTTTGGGGCCTGTGGTCACACTTGGTCTTCTAAGGTATGTTTGAGGCCTATATGGTCACACTTGGTCTTCTAAGGTATGTTTGGGGCCTATATAGTTCCACTTGGTCTTCTAATGTATGTTTGGGGCCTATGGTCACACTTGGTCTTCTAAGGTATGTTTGATGCCTATATGGTCACACTTGGTCTTCTAAGGTATGTTTGATGCCTATATAGTCACACTTGGTCTTCTAAGGTATGTTTGATGCCTATATGGTCACACTTGGTCTTCTAAGGTATGTTTGGGGCTTATATAGTCACACTTGGTCTTCTAAGGTATGTTTGGGGCCTATATAGTCACACTTGGTCTTCTAAGGTATGTTTGAGGCCTATATGGTTCCACTTGGTCGTTTAATGTTTTTTAAGTATGGTTTTGTTCTTGAATGGTATGATTGATTTGCTTGTTTTCTTTCAACCCCAGGTGCAAACCCTATGTGGCTGCAGATTTGTTTCTACTCATTGGTCAACTTAATGAACGTGAATACCCTGAGAAGAAGAGCCGACTAATGGTATGTGTCACTCCTTTAATTTTTCTGTTAATACGTATAGGTGCAATTATGATATTGCTGTAGTCTTGTCACATTAGTTTTTTCAATCTATATTGTATACCAATGAATTTAACACATTGTTACTTTACTTCTTGACATTTCTGCATTGCAGATCATGTATTTCAATGGGCTTTACAAGCATAAGGTCATTGGGCGGGGCTTATAAAGGTCATTATGATGTCAGGGGGAGGAGTTATAAAAATGGGTGTGGTTTGAAAAAGGGAGAGTGGATATGTTTCACCCTGTCGCCCCTCCAACTTGAAAAGTCACCAGCCGCCACTGGGATTCACTGCTTTCACTGCTGCAACCTGGGTTCAATCCCAGTCAGGGAACCAAGAGGTCACACCACCGTAAAGCCAAGCAGGGTTTGGCCTGGTTAGCATTTGAATTGGATACCACCTAGGAATACCAGGAGTTGTATACTGTGGCCCACTGGAGAAGGTACTGGCAACCCACTCTGCATCTCTGACATGAATACTAAGTGGATCAGCATGGTGTGTTGCGGTCCATGAGGTCACAGAGAGTTGGACACGACTGTGAAGACACAAACAAATATATACAGTATATTTATACTGTAATTTATCTTTTACTGTGTTACCTGGTGTAGTAAGTGTAGTCAAGTTACTGTTTGTTGAAGCATATGTCAGTATGGCCCCCTGAGGAGCTGATAGGATGGTTTAGCTACCTTTAAACAATAGGAGAGTTCAGCACTTGAAGACCTACTGTGCAGAGATATAAACAAACATAACTGAGTTATTTTACTAGCTGTGCCTTCTGAACTAATAATCTTAATGTCAGCTTCAAACTACTGATTACATTACCTTGAGATAGTGTCTAACATTGTTTATTTCTTTGTGTTCATGTTTTTTCCTGATAAATGCTGTGTACTCTCCTGCTCAATATAGATAGTCTCTCTTGGTTGGGATATAAGTGTAGGACTATGTTCCGTTCATGTGATTCCATAGTTTGTTTGTGGTCGTCTGATCTTCTGAAAGGCTACCAAGATCTGCTGTCTGCTCCAGCAGGCAATGTCTAGAAAGGAACCCTGGGCAGGAGAGTTGACCCCCGCGTTCTGTCAAACCTCTCCTTTTCTCTAAAACGTTTTATCTAGGAGCATTAAAGGGATATGGAAGGTTTCACTTCACTAAACATATACAGCCTTATTAAATTGCGATTCAGTAAATTTAAAAGGGCTCTTTTTAAGCACACAGCATATTTTTTTTACAAAAATTTTTAGTTAGTGAACTTCTATCCAAAAGCAAGGTCTTCACCAACTAAAAACTTCTGTAAAAAAGATATGCTGTGTGCTTATATAGAGCCCTTTTAAATTTACCGAATCGCAATTTAATAAGGCTGATAATATCCCTGTGTATCTGTTTACTGTTATATACTTTATTGTATTAAAAAGTGCTTATAAACTCTGTGTTTTCTGCCTATAACCTTACACATAGTTCCTAACTGGTTTCTGCCCGCTGCAGCTCATGAAGACAGTGTTCTTCTAAGTACAGGGTGTGCAGTATAACCAATCAGTGGCAACCTTCTGCAACATGCTACTTGAAAGATGTCACAGACAGGCTCATTTGAAACACTTCACTTCAGAGCCTGTGTATTCTTTAGCTGCAGAGGGCAGACCCAAAGAGATAAAAGTTGTAAGCAGAAAAAAATGAGATTTTAAACACTTCCTAATAAAATAAAGTATACAGGTATATTATTTTCCCAGGGAAAGTATATCTCACTGCTGATGTGAAAAAGAAGAGCATGCCCATTTGGTATAGTATCAATAATATCATTTTAACAATTAAAAGTCTTTTTGACTATATTATTTATCCAACTAGGTATGCTATTCTTTTTAAAGAGACTCAAACAAAATGTACCCAACTTCCAACTCAGTTATCTAACACTCATCATTTTTACTAACAATTATCACATATATAGTTGTGAGTGTACGAGTTGTTGCTAACGCTTGTGGGCTCGCGCAGCTAGCCACGGCCCTCGCAAACTTTACGTTACAACGCAAACAACACGACACAACCACTTCGACCCTCGCAAACTTTACATTGCAACGCAAACAACACGACACAGCAACCGCGACCCTGGCTAACTTGAAGTCGCAACGCAAACAACATACGAGACACGTTACCACTCATTACGACCTCGCAAAAATCGGCCGCAACTCGCGAACATGAAAAAATTTAAATCACAATAAATACACACAGTACATACATAAAAAGCTTACCTACAGCAAGAGGGAGCATCCAGGACCTCAAAAAAGCAACTTACACCTTCATTTAACTTAAAATAAAAGAGTTTAGGCACTAAAAAATTCTCTAAACAAGAGAAAAAATGGCCGCCGAACAAAACGAAAACGAGGCTACAGCACTCTAAACACGCAAAACACCACAATAAACCCGCAAAACACCACAAAAGACCTACGGATATTCCGCTAAGACGCATACCACACATTACCCGCCATTTTACGACAATGCGGAAGTACACAACTACGCTAACGGTTTGGTCTCGCGCACGCACACTTTTACACTGCACACATTCATCACGCTTACACAGCAGCTCCACACCACTAATGCTGCAGCAACATCAAAACAGATTCGCAGCTCTTCAACACAATGCTTCAAACTACGTAAAGTATACATTTATTAATGTATTATATATTTCATTATTATACACCAAACAGCATTAGCTACCTTACAATTTCATTGCCGTCATTTTTTGACGGGCAATTCGCTAGTCACATATATAGTTGTCAGCATGTGGGTTGTTGCTAACGCTTGCGGGCTCGCGTAGCACTCATCAATATGACCCCCTACGACTTTCAGACCGCAGATGCTGACCCTCGCAAAGCGAGGGGTTGCATTTGCGGAGGTGGAGGCTTTACGGCGCCACACAACCGGTTACAAACGACCACACAATCGGGACTTGGAAAAAAAAACATAAACACGGAATGACTAACTACGGACTTACACAAAAAAAAAATCGAGCCGCAGGACTTCGGAAAAAAAAAATTTGGACTTACACAAAAACAATTACGGACTCGCAAAAATACGACCTTAGCGGACAACCCGCGCACAGCGGCAAACATTAAAAAAACACAAAAACACACTCACAAATAAAATAAAAACCTTACCCACACCAAGGGGGGACACCCAGGACCTCTGCAACACTGCTTAAACCGCAAATTCTGCCAAATTTACAAAGTTTTTAACCTCGAAAAATGGCCGCCGAAAAAAACAAAAACGGGGCTACTCAGACAAAATAATTTAACACTTTGGACCTAATACATAGTTTACCTTTGCCAGCCAGATTGGAATCTAAAATACCCAAAGCTGTAATAGTGAAATGTAATTTTGTACAATATAGAGATAATATAATAAAGGCTAGCTTCACAGATAACAAGTTAGATTCCCTCTACAAAAATATGCACTCAATTAACTCAGTTAGTGAAGGAGAAAAACTCCTCTTAACTTGGGAGTTTGAGGCATTGAAATAAATAATCAAGTAGATATTATCTATAATGACGGCTGATTATGGTGACGGGTGGGACGTGCATCACAGTGGGGAGAAGAGGGAAATAGGTAAAGGTTTAAGGAGAAATATTAGTAAGTAACATAGCGCAAACTTTTGTTTAAAGTTGGAAATAGTACACTAGAAGATTAACTAGAGGAGTAGAAATGCTCACACCATATCTCAATTGATTCATTAAAAAATATTAAGGAATGTAGTTATCGTTCTATTTTATATATAGTTGGATTTGCACTCATTGAGAGACATGTATTTTATTTACAGTGGTATTAAGAATTTAGCAATAAATGGAACTAAATAGTTCTAAATACATAATATTGGAGGTATTATTAATATTAAGCAATACATTCAATTTCTATTCATTCACTTTTTAATTATTACATGTTTAGATTTGAAATACACTGACACCATGTTATGAATGACCTAAAGAATGTAGTAGTAACTAGGGAATCATTTTATAATGGAATAACTAACCTTATATTTGCAATTTAATGGTTAAGCATTTCCCTTGATTATCTCCCCGCTGGAGTGTATGATCCTCCTGTCGCAATGGTTAGGGCATCATATTAATGGTTTGAAGATATTTTGTGATGTATGCACTCGGTCTTTTCTCTTTAACTCTGAGTTTTTCGGTTTTAATTGGATTCAGTTAGTAGAAATTATATTTTGCATGTATAAATATATGTAAACATCTGGATCCTATTAGAGGACCCCCAGTGTGTTATACCGCCAGTTACTTTATTACGGACAGAGTTCGATTAAGGAAGAATGTGTATGTATGATAGTAATTTTGTTGTTGTGTTGAATGTGGTTTAAATGTGTCTATGGGGTTAACAAAAAAATATCTAATTGGTCAGGATTTCCACTTAAGTCATGCCACTATTTTTTTTGTCCCAAAATGCCCAAGGATTGAATACTCTTGTTAAACAAAATTCTGCACTCTGCAGTGTGCCCGGGATAGTGTAGATGTTGAGTGTTTCCAAGGAACACATTGGAAAACCGGTGCACCCCTGGAATGCAGAATAAACAATTTAAGACTTCTATTAACTCCACATATATTAATAAATCGAGAGAAGTATCCATTCTCTTTAACAAGAGATTGGATATCATAGAGGATGTGAAACTTATTGATTTGGAAGGATGATACATTGGCTTTGGACAATAAATAAGAAATACTACACGATTGTTAATGTTTATGTTCCAAATAAGAAGCAGTTGTATTTTTTGAAGAAAATCCTTAAATTGATCTATAAAGTGAAGAAAGGTATATTAGTCCTCTGTGGGGATTTTAACATGATGTTTGATCCGTTTTTAGATCGGTCCTCCTCTGTGAAAAAAAAATCCGGACTAGAAAGAGACTACGCATTGTTCTCTAAAAGATACCTGACTTACACAAGGATATATCATTTTTATGTAGAAAAAGAGACGCTTGCTTTGGTTCAAGATATTAAAATAAATGAGATTGTGTGTTCTGACCATGCATCTATATGTTTATTTATTAAGGATGAAGATGCTAAAATACCTAAGCCAAGGTGGAAATTAAATCCATTATTGCTTAAATCTAAGAAGCAAATAGATGAGATAAAACAAGAAATTAATACATTATTTTCCTTAAATGAGGATAGTATTACATCTGGTACAACAATTTGATGCAATTTTATAACATATCTGAGAGGTATTTTCATTGCCTGACCGATAGCTGAACGAAAACGTAGAAGTAAACCATTAAGGGAATTGAATATAGAATTGTATAACTTGCAGATGTTAAATAAACTCAAACCTAATAGAGATCTATTAGATCAGATTGGAGAGATATAACCTAAAATAATATAATCCAACTCCAAATATACAATACGATCTGGAAATTCAAACATAATCAATATATGATGGGGAATAAAGCTGGAAAAATCTTGGCAAATAAGTTAACAAAACAAAATATTCCAAGGAGAATTATGACTCGAAGAGGCCAGGATAATTCACAACTTAAAGCAATTGTGGACATTTAAAAAAAAAAAAACTATTGTTCCCTATACAATTTGGAAAAGGAATTACATTTTGAAAACCTTCTAAACTAGAAATAAGAGATTTCTTAGAGAAAATAGAACTTCCGAACATAACTGAGGAGGAGTATCTAGGTATGTAAGTACCTATCACTTCGAAAGAAATAGAAGATTCTATTAAAGAATTAGAACAATATAAAGCTCAGAGTTTAGATTGCTATTTAAATTGCTTTTATAAAAATGTTACCACGGAAATAAAAAAAACAATGGTTAAATTGTTCAATGAGATTAGGGAAAGTGGTTATATTCCTCAGGAAATGACAGAGGCCCACATTTTGAATATATTGAAAACAGGTAAAAACTCAGATTTCAAGAGCTACCGGCCAATCTCATTGATTAATGTGGACATGAAACAATATGCGGCTGTTCTGGCTAATAGATTAGGCAAGTTAATCCCTAAATTAGTTAAATATGACCAAACAGGATTTGTGAAGGGGAGACAGGGCCCCGATAACATAAGGAAAATAATAGATATATTATCTTGGTCCAATATAATGAATCTACCCTCACTCACCATGTCATTGGATGCCGAGAAGGCGTTCGACAGGGAGAGCTGGGATTTTATAGAAGAAGTGGAGTTCTCTTCCACTCCTCCATGATGACATCACAGAGCTGGTGGTTGTTAGAGACCTTGCGCTCCCCACCTTCCATTGGAGGATGCCCCACAGATGCTCAATAGGGTTTAGGTCTGGGGAAATGCTTGGCTAGTCCATCACCTTTACCTTCAGCTTCTTTAGCAAGGCAGTGGTCGTCTTGGAGGTATGTTTGGGGTCGTTAACATGTTGGAATAATGCCCAGTGAACTGTAGCTCCATAGTGCCGGCAGCACTCATGCAGGCCCAGACCATGACACTCCCACCACCAAAAGTATACATTTATACTTAGGAAAGGTAGTTGAAATAATCCCTAAATTACACATAAACGGATAAGGCACAAAGAACACAAAAACACTGATATGAGATGAAATCCTCAGTTTGAACGTAAACAGCGATGCAGAGAGAGTGGAGGCAGCATCTGACATCATCAGGTAAATGCATATAGGGGGAATCAACACAGCATTTTATAGAAAACAAATATACACATATAGACCTATGTGTATTTATGTTTGGTCAGGGCATGCATGAGTGCTGCCCGCACTGGGGAGCTACAGTTCATTGAGGGAACCATGAATGCCGAAATGTACTGTGACTTACTGAAGCAGAGCATGATCCCCTCCCTTCGGAGACTGGACCATAGGGAAGTATTCCAACATAATAACGACCCCAAACACACCTCCAAGACGACCACTGCCTTGCTAAAGAAGCTGAAGGTAAAAGTGATGGACTGGCCAAGCATGTCACCAGACCTAAACCCTATTGTGCATCTGTGGGGCATCCTCAAATGGAAGATGGGGGAGTACAAGGTCTCTAACATCCACCAGCTCCACTGAAAGAGGACTCCAGTTATCACGACCCACTCTCTGGCTGGGGTCTGTTGACCGGATTTGGGTGACTCTGGACCTAGGTAGCTTTGATTACAGGAACATCATGTCTCAGCCTTGGGTTAGACTGAGCAATATTGACAGTAAGTCTGACGAATCTTAAAAGCAAGCATATGTCTCCGGGTAAATAATACATCTACACGCCACGTCTTGATGAAAATTATGAACAATGTTTTATTTTGGAACAACATATTTAAACACAGCACTCAAGGATATGGGGAGTGGCTACCCTTAGCCAGCCCCAAATAACCTCTGGCCAATCATGCAGGGTCCCTACGTGGGAACAATGAGACTCCTCCCCCGGTCCACCCACTAGGTGGGGCTAACTAATTCATTTGGCTCTAGCTCCCAAGAAAGAGACATCTCCCTGCCCCACAATATGGCCACTGGGTGTGGCCTCTGCTGCCAGTCCCAATATGGCTCCCATTGTGACCACTGCTGCCAGTCACAGGATGGCTGTGCCAGTCACAAAATGGCCACCAGCACTGTGCACACCAAATCCAATATGGCCACTGGCTGATTCATGACACCAGTGGCAACCCGTGAAGCTCTGATGAACTCCATTCCCAGTGCTGGAAAATAATATTGGCCACACAAAATATTGACACTTTGGGCCCAATTTGGACATTTCCACTTAGGGGTGTACTCACTTTTGTTGCCAACGGTTTAGACATTAATGGCTGTGTGTTGAGTTATTTTGAGGGGACAGCAAATTTACACTGTTATACAGGCTGTACACTTACTACTTTACATTGTAGCAGAGTGTCATTTCTTCAGGGTTGTCACATGAAAAGATATAAGAAAATATTTACAAAAATGTGAGGGGTCTACTCAATTTTGTGAGATACTGTACATATTGAGAAGTTTCCCGCAAGTAGTACCTAAGTATATCTTACAAAAATTTCAGGTCTTGTAAATAAGTTTATATACAATTAAAGAGATCTAGAATAAGACTGGACATTTCAAAAAGAAGTTTTGAAAGGGGAGCTTACATTTACCTTCAATCATGGATTTTCACGAATCAATACTTATGTCACATATATTAGGATGGAACAGTATGTCGACTAATTCCATGTGGATGGGTATTGAGGATGATATGATCCCGAATATAAACAAGACTCTTTATTTGTGGCTTCCTAAGATGAGCTTAAAATCTCTGAAACCTTTACCAGTTGGCATATACTCGATCCTAAAATTTTGGTATTCAAGTAGAGTAAAATACTCATGTTTTCCTTCATTAGCTTCACCAATCGAGATCTTAGGATCCAAAAATGCAGAAAATGTAATATTTTTTTTTTTAGCTATAGGTATTGCATTTTATTATAATATTATTTTTTTTTATTTATCGAAATGTATTATTTTACAAAAATACAAATATACACATACATTTGGCAAGTCATGTAAACCATGAAGAAAAAAGTTGCTACATCCAGTAAAATACATTATATTCAACTAGCTTCATGTAACATAAAAACAATGACAGTGGTATGAACTCCAAGCTCAGACATTAAAGTGAGAAATTTAGCAGTCAATATTATTTACCATATAGAAGTCCCAAATCTGCCACTTTTTGCTAAATGTATATTTTGGCTTCAGGGCATTGAAGTACATAATTTCTATCTTCCTATTTATTGACATTATTGTGCATACTTCTTTCCATGAGGGGATCTTCTTCTGCTTCCAGCATCTTACTTTTAACCACTTGGAGATTAATAAACCGTGTGAGATTATCAATCTCTCAGACCACGGGATACTAGCCTCCAAAATATGAAAGAGGGCAATCTTGGGATCAAATTTTAAAGTTGCTTTAGTCATTTTTGACAATTGTGTAGGACAATATTCCCAAAACATTTTGACATATTTGCAATCCCACCATATGTGGGAGTGAGTACTAACTTTATTACACCCTCTCCAACGGAATTTTGAGTGTACCCAACGCCATATTTGGATTACTTTAAAATAAAGCTCTCTGTATGTTGTGCTTTGGGAAGTTGCTTTCACTAATTTAAAGCCACTCCATCACATAACTTCAGGCAGGTCCCAACTAAAGTCAGCCTCCCATTTAATAATTATTTCTGTCTTGCCTCTATGGTTAAGATTGTTTAATATCCCATGACATTTAGCTACTTTGTGTGACCATTTATCTTTCTTCAATAAAAATTCAAACTCTGAGCATTCTTGTTCATATTCTTTTCTATAATTCATCCTATCCAGATTTTTAGTCACTGTCATAAAGTCCAACCGGGTTAGATTATTCAAATGATAATCTTTTTGAAAGGCCTCATATGAGTATCTTAATCCTTTTACATAAAGGTCCTTAATTCTTACAATACCATTACTTTTTAAATAATCTCCGATATTTGATAATTTCTTACAGAAGATTAAATCAATTGGACCTGCTTAGGAAGGAACACGCAGGAATTTATTCCTGTGTTTGTACCAATATTTGAGTATTGACAGTAATACATACAGTAGGTTCCCGAACCTAGTTACTACATCCAAGCCTGGAAGCCATAGAAATAATTCTCTATGAGACTAGGTATTACATCTTCTTCTATCTGTATCCATTTAGCTGATGAATTAGAACTATTCTAGCTTATCAGATGTGAGAGAATTATGGATTTGTAAATATTCTTAATCAAGGGGTGGGCAATACCTCCTTTATCATACTTTCTTCTCGTAGTCTCCAATCTTATTCTTGGTCTTCTTTTATCATAGATACATTTGTTTATAATTATCTGAAAATTAACTAGGATGTACTTAGGAACTGTTCGAGGTATACTCCTTAGTATGTACTATATTTTCAATATAATCATCATATTAGTTGCAGAGATTCTTCCGATCAAGGACAGGTTTTGATGATTCCAATCTGTCATAGTTTTTCTAATATGTAGGAGTATTTTTTTCAAATTTGTTTTCATTATGTTCTTTATAACATATGAGAGACTAATTCCCAGATGAGTTATATTTTTATTTTTCCAATTTAACTGAAATAGTTAATTTTTTTAATTGTTCATAATCGATATTCTTACTAATCATTTCTGATTTATCTATATTTACTTTAAAATATGAGAAATGACCATATGCATCTAGGATCTTAAATAATTCCCTTATCGAGTTCTCCGGGTCTGTTAGTGTTAAGACCACGTCATCAGCAAACATGGATATTTTATAATTCTGTTCACCTATTCTAACTCCCTTGATTCCACTGGAGAATCTTATTAATTCCATTAATGGTTCCATTAACATAATAAAAATTAATGTTAATAATGGGCACCCTTGTCTTGTTCCGTTGTTCAGGGGAAATAAGTCAGTTTCAAACCCCAGACCACTAATTGTAGCCCTTGGATTTGAATATAGTGCTTTGATTGCACATGAACTGAATTGCTCCAGCCCAAATTTATTCAAGACTGCCCCAATGAAGTCCCAACTCAACCTGTCAAATGTTTTCTCAGCATCCAATGACAGGGTGAGCGTAGGGTTACTATTTTTATTAGACCAGGATAGGATGTCTCTGATTTTCATTATATTATCCGTACCTTGGCGCCCCCAGACAAAGCCTGTTTGGTCCTCGTTAATCAGTTGTGGAATCCCTTTACTCAATCTTTTGGCTAAGATACTCAAATATAACTTAACATCAACATCAATTAGAGATATGGGTCTATAGTTTTTTAAGTTTTTGGGATCTTTTTCTGATTTCAAAATATTAGATATTTTAATCTCTGTCATTTCTTGGGGGATGTTTTCCTGCCTTTTGAAATCATTGAACATTCTACATAGTGGGAGTTTTAATTCATCTACAAAAATCTTATAATAACAATTTAGGAAACCATCTTTCCCTGGAGCTTTATATTGTTTTAGGTCTTTAATAGCATTAATTGTTTCTTCCAGGGTGATTTCCTCATTCAGACTTTCTAGATCCCTATTAGAAATTCTTGGCAAATGTATTTTATCCAAAAACTCAAGAATAAATTTACTTCATTTTCTATATTATAAAGGGATTTATAGTATTTTAAAAAGATTTTGCCAATTTCTATCGGTTGGGAATGTATTACATTTTCTTGATACCTTAATCTTTTAATTCTTTTTTGCATCTCCTGATTTTTTAAATTTCTTAGCCAAAAAATGTTCCCGCTTTATTATCCATTTGATACTGGGTTTGTTGGAACCTCCATATCATGTTATCTGTCCGCAATTGAATAATCTTTTAATTTGTAACTTCCTTAATTTGCAATTTTAAGGCATCTTTTGGGTTTGCCTTATCTAACAGCTACAATTTATTTAAATCAATATACAACCCCCTCAATGTTGAACCTCTCTTTCTTTTTTCTGCTATAGCTTTAGAGATGAGAACACCTCTCTTAAAGGCCTTATGCGTACACCAGACAAGAGAATTCGCACATTCCATATTTTCATTGGATTCAAAAAAGAATCCAATTAGTTTTTTAAGGTCCTCAATCTGGTCTTTTGATTTGAATAAAGTTGGATCCATCCTCCATTGTTTTCTGCGCTCACCAATATTTCCCTCCTTCAGACTCAAACACATTGAGGAGTGGTCTGCCAATGACATTTCATTTATTGTTATGTTATCCACTCGAGCCAATGTCTGTATATCAGTTAAAAAATAACCTATTTTTGTGTAACATAAGTGGCGTTTATAGAAGAAAGTATAATCTTTTCCCATAGGATTTTTTTTCTCCAAACGTTGAACAAATTGTGAATTAACATTAAGCCACTAAATTTCTTATCCACATCAATAGAGTATGTCTGGCACGACTTTAGCAGAGGAGGATCTATCCAAGATTGGATCTGCCAGCATATTGTAATCCCCACAAAGGATCAGAGAACCTCTGCAAATTCTAAAAACTAGTTTAAAGAGTTTTTTCACAAAGCTTACTTGTTGTTTATTTGGGGAGTATAAGTTTACTATGGTGTAGTACGCTTTGTTGATCTTACCCACCCAAACTATATATTTTTCCTCTTGGTCTATGATTTTATGTTCTTCCTGGATAGCTAGATGTCTACTAAATAGAATTGCTTTACTCTTAAAGGTAGAATTTATTGGTTCTAAATATAGTTTGCTATACATTTTTGGAGTTTTGCCTGTTTTCCAATGGGTCTCTGGGAAGCAGGCAACATCAGCCTTATATTTAATGCATTGCTGTGTTTCTCTTGAAGGGGGTGTTCATGCCTTGGACATTATGGGACAAAAACAATAATTTCATGTAATCATAATAATAAACCTTTCAGTCTGAGTTCTATATTACTTTGCCTCATTCTTATTCACACCACCCACATAAATTCTAACATATGACCTTCTGAGATCTTTAAGATGAGAACGATTCTCAAAAGGGCCCTCTTGGGCTGACTTCTCTTGAGGAAGTGACTGGCAGAACAATATCATTATGGAACCCAAACAGGCTCAGCAGGAAGATGCGCTTTTGATAAATAGTCAGGGGAGACTCTTTTTACAGTTCTCCAAATAATAAAAAGAATCCTGTTTACAAGTGGATTTACCTTAAAAAGTAAAGGCTGATAAACTGCAGAGTGCACTAATTGTGCCCAGGTGAGAGGGTGTGGCTTGACTGTTTAAACTTGTATAAAAGGTTTGTGAGCTGGTTTGGGGTCTGTTTACAAGTGGATTTACCTTAAAAAGTAAAGGCTGATAACTGCAGAGTGCACTAATTGTGCCCAGGTGAGAGGTATGTGGCTTGACTGTTAAACTTGTATAAAAGGTTTGTGAGCTGGTTTGGGGTCTGTTTACAAGTGGATTTACCTTAAAAAGTAAAGGCTGATAAACTGCAGAGTGCACTAATTGTGCCCAGGTGAGAGGGGTGTGGCTTGACTGTTAAACTTGTATAAAAGGTTTGTGAGCTGGTTTGGGGTCTGTTTACAAGTGGATTTACCTTACAAGTAAAGGCTGATAAACTGCAGAGTGCACTAAGTGTGCCCAGGTGAGAGGGGTGTGGCTTGACTGTTAAACTAGGATAAAGGATTTGTGAGCTGGTTTGGGGTCTGTTTACAAGTGGATTTACCTTACAAGTAAAGGCTGATAAATTGCAGAGTGCACTAATTGTGCTCAGGTGAGAAGGCAGAAATTAATAGAAACCGGAGAAGGGGAACTTGCGAGCTTGCAAACATTTTCAGTATCAAGTGCAATTCTAGTAAAAGCCTAGGAGTTTAAATACAAGGAGGGCCTTCAAAGAAAAAGGAGGGCAGATTTATAGTGCAAAGGAGGAAAACTTTATATAAATACATTATATTATATTCTTTATTTTTCCCACTGAAATTTCGTAGACAATAATAATAATTATGAGTCAGTCCAGTGGCAACCTTATTCAGTGTACATCCTGTCATATGTATGCAATACTGGAACAGATGATCCAGGGTCCATACCTCTGTGAGAGGTGTGAGCATGTTGCCTCTCTGGAAGCTCAAATTGGAGATCTGGAGAGGAGAATTGCAGCACTTAGTGATATTGCTCCACTGGAAAGGGGGTTGGTGCTCACTGAGCACAGTTTAGCTGGGCCTAGCATGGAGAGTGGAGCTGGGGCTAGTGAGGATGTCCAGGGAGGCAGCTGGGTTACAGTTACAAGGGGAAGCAGGGGGAACAGGAGGAGGCAGGCCAGTTCTGAGTTGACAAACAACAGATTTGCCAGATTGAGTGAAACTGTTGGCGATGTCCATTCAGGAATGGCAATGCCAGATAGAGCTGTTCCCTCTAACAGCCGGGCGAACAGCTCTACTGGAGAAGAGGGAGGGCAGAATAGGCAGAACAGACAGGTTTTGGTTGTAGGGGACTCTATTATTAGGAAGGTAGACAGGGTGATTTGTCACCCAGATCCCAGCAATCGAACAGTTTGCTGTCTCCCGGGTGCTCGGGTTCGTCATGTTGTGGATCGGGTAGACAAATTATTGGGAGGGGCTGGAAATGAACCGGCGGTCTTGGTACATATTGGTACCAATGACAAAGTTAGTGGAAGATGGAGTGTCCTAAAGAATGATTTTAGAGAACTAGGTAATAAGCTGAAGGCAAGGACCTCCAAGGTAGTATTTTCTGAGATACTACCAGTGCCACGTGCTAGCCCAGGGAGGCAGAAGGAGATTAGGGAGGTTAATGCATGGCTAAAGATGTGGTGCACTAAGGAGGGGTTTGGCTTTTTAGAGCACTGGGCTGACTTCTCACTTCGGTACAATCTCTACAGTAGGGATGGATTGCACCTTAATGATGAGGGAGCTTTTGTACTAGGGGATAGGATGGTAGAAAGGCTGGAGGAGTTTTTAAACTAGTAGGTGGGGGGGGAGGGACTAGATATAAGTAATGGGGTAGAAAGTGTAGAGGGTATAAGGGATGAATTAACAACTCATAGGGGAGGAGATGGGGGGAGGGGTAGTATAGTCAATAGGGAGGTAGTACTAAGTAATTCAAGTTCAGTGGCAGGCACTTCAGAACTACAGACTCATAACATAAGGTGTATACTTGCTAATGCCAGAAGCTTGCCAGGAAAAATGGGAGAGTTAGAATTATTAGCAATTAATGAAAAATGGGATTTAATAGGCATTACCGAAACGTGGTGGGATGAATCTCATGACTGGACTGTTAATCTGGATGGTTATAACCTATTTAGGAAAGATAGAGGCAATGGTAAACGAGGAGGAGGGATTTGTCTGTATGTTAATCCTGAATTTAAGGCTATAGTCAGAGAAGATATTTATGGTGGTTCTAGTGATAAAGTTGAATGTTTGTGGGTAGAGTTAAATAGCGGAGCAGCAAATTCCAAAAGAATATTAGTAGGAGTATGCTATAAACCCCCAAATATAGCTGAAAGTGAGGAAATACAATTATTGTTACAGATTGGAAATGCAGCTAAGAACGGGCAAGTTCTAATAATGGGAGATTTTAATTACCCTGAAATAAACTGGATAAATGAGACCAGCAGTTCAGCTAAGGGGAGCAGGTTCTTGAGTACACTCAGGGATCATTATCTGGCCCAGGTTATACAGGAGCCTACTAGAAATGAAGCTATCTTAGATTTACTCATTACAAATAATATTGATATTGTATCAAATGTTGAAATAGGGCAACCTTTGGGAAACAGTGATCACAACACAGTCTCATTTGAGATTGAATTAAAAAAACAACATTTTAAGGGGCCAACAAAAACTCTTAATTTTAAAAGGGCAGATTTTAACGGTCTAAGGGCAGCAATACAAAGTATAGACTGGGACAGAGAACTGATAGGTAAAAACACTGAACATAAATGGACAACATTTAAATCCTTACTAAATATACATACACATCGGCATATACCGTGTGGGAATAAAAGTAAAAGGAGTAAATCACAACCTATGTGGCTTAACAATGATTTAAAGATCAAGATACGGAGTAAAAAAACAGGCATTTAAATTATACAAACAAGAGGGGACAGAGACTGCTTTACGGGAATACAAGGAAATCAACAAGGCTTGCAAAAGCGCGATTAGACTGGCTAAAATAGAAAATGAAAAATTAATTGCAAAAGAGAATAAGACTAACCCTAAAATGTTTTTTAAGTATATTAATGGGAAGAAGGCGAGGAAGGAAGCTATAGGAACATTACAATGTGAAACAGGCTGTCTGAAAATTAGTGACCAGGAAAAGGCAGATGAGCTAAATAGGTTCTTTTCCTCGGTATACACAAGGGAGGTACCAGTGGTTGGGACACTGCGACATAATGGGGCTACACTACCTTTGCCAAATAATTGGTTAACACAGGAAGTAATCCAAAAGAGGTTGGAAAAAATAAATGTTAATAAAGCCCCGGGTCCTGATGGAATACATCCAAGGGTACTAAGGGAACTGGGTTCTGTAATAGCCAAACCATTATATTTAATTTTTCAAGATTCACTCAACACAGGGTCTCTACCAGATGACTGGAGAAAAGCTGATGTGATACCTATATTTAAAAATGGAGCAAGAGCAAATCCGGGGAATTATAGACCAGTGAGCCTCACTTCTGTAGTGGGGAAGCTTTTAGAAGGGTTAATAAGGGATAATATACAAGAATATGTATATTTGAACAGGATTATAAGTAGGAGTCAACATGGGTTTATGAAGGATAGGTCATGTCAAACAAATCTAATTAGTTTCTATGAGGAGGTTAGTAGGAACCTGGATCAAGGCAACTCAGTGGATGTAGTCTTTTTGGATTTTGCAAAGGCTTTTGATACAGTGCCACATGGGAGACTATTGGGCAAACTAAGGGATACAGGAATTGCAGTAAATATCTGCTCATGGATTGAGAGCTGGCTAAAAGACAGGAAGCAAAGGGTTGTTGTAAATGGAACATACTCCGATTGGACTAATGTGGTAAGTGGGGTTCCTCAGGGTTCAGTATTAGGTCCTCTCCTTTTTAACATATTTATTAATGACTTAGAGGTAGGATTGGAGTGTGGTGTCTCCATTTTCGCTGATGACACAAAGTTGTGCAAGGTAATTAAATCAGAAAATGATGTGCTTTCCCTCCAAGGGGATTTACATAAAATTGAGGAATGGGCATCTAAATGGCAGATGAGATTTAATACGAATAAATGTAAGGTTATGCATCTGGGAAGGAAAAATAGCCATGCAATTTATAATCTTAATGGAGCAAATCTAGGTGTATCAGATATTGAAAGGGATTTGGGAGTGCTTGTGGACAACCACCTAGGTAACAGTGCTCAAAGCCAAGCAGCAGCTGCAAAGGCAAATAAAATATTAGCATGTATTAAGAAAGGTATAGAAGCCAGGGAAGCAAATATAATTCTGCCACTATACAAATCTCTAGTACGCCCTCATTTGGAATATGGAGTACAATTTTGGGCACCACTTCATAAAAAGGACATTTTAGAGCTGGAAAAGGTACAGAGAAGGGCAACAAACTAATAAGGGGAATGGAGGGGCTAAGTTATGAAGAAAGACTAACCAAATTAAACTTATTTTCTCTAGAAAAAAGGCGTCTAAGAGGAGATATGATTACCTTATATAAATACATCCAGGGTCAGTATAAAGATTTGTCGGGGGAGCTTTTTGTGCCAAGAGGTTTTCAACTGACAAGAGGACATCCCTTGAGGTTAGAAGTAAAAAGATTCCACCTCAAAGAAAGAAAAGGGTTCTTCACAGTAAGGGTGGTTAATCTGTGGAATTCTCTACCAGAGGAGGTGGTGACACCGGATTCGATAGATAACTTTAAAAGGGGACTAGATTTATTTCTAATTAAAAAGGGTATTCAGGGTTATCATGGATAATTAGAGAGACAGTAATGATCCAAATTTAACATTTCCCCTTTAGACAATTGGCTAAGTCTCGCTTTTTTTTTTTTTTTCTATTTGCCTTCCTCTGGACTAATTAATAATAATAGAAAAAAAAAAAAAATATTAAATAATTGATTAATAATTAATTAACAACTAATGAATTAATAGTTAATCCGCATATTGCAGATCAAAGGAGATCTTAAAAGGTTGAACTTGATGGACTGAAAGTCTTTTTTCAACCTTAAATACTATGAATACTATGAATAATAGTGGGCCTTTCTAATAAGCTTAATCTGCTCCTCTATTATATCCCTCTGTCTAAACATGAAGATGGGCTATCAAATGAAGAGAAAATAAGGGTTCCCATGGATAATGAGATCTTCCAGAGGCGAGGAAACCGGGATAGAGCAATTCATAATTAGTAATCGTTAAAAGATTGTGCTTTTATAATCTAAGTAGATAGTGAAGAAAAAAAAATATTTTCCCCAAACCATCATCTTCCCTCTACTTACTACTTTGTGCATCACTTTAGAAATAGTGATCCATTTAATTGGTGATTATGTCTTTTATCTCACTTCCTAATCTACTCTAGTATTAACTCCTTTATATCACATAAAGTGTTTTATTTATTGAGTATTTACTCTGTTTAATTATGTGCAGTAAAACCTATACTATATCTCAAATTATATAAACGTGCATATATTTAGTCTTACTCACCTCCACTCGGTCCATTTTTCCAAAGCAATAGGAACCTATTCTCTTAAATCTCTCATTAATTCAATGCCCCATTCCTGTATTTGCCTTTCCCCATCTTTAACTGTGTGAACAGTATACCAATTCATATCTTTTTTAACATTTTTTTAACTGGAAAGCCCCATCTATAGATCAAGCCCTCCTTTCTAAAGGTTCTTGTAATTTCTGAGAATTCTCTTTTTTTTGATAACGTAGATGGGGAAATATTTGTAAATGGGGCCTCTAAACAGACTTTTTTTTAAACATTACTCTTATTACCTTTTCCTTACAATTAATTGAGTGGCATTTCACTATAACATCCCTTGGGAATTTAGATTCTAATCTAAAGGGCATGGGCAGTGTATTTATTAGATCTAGTTCTATTTCCCCTTTAAACTCACGTCCATGCAATGCACAGATAATTTCTATTACATGTGCTCTAAGATATAAATTAGAAACAGATTCCTGTACACCTCTTGTTTGTAAATTACACCTTCTAGAGTAGTCTTCTACTTTCCCGATTTTACAGTCCAGCTCTTGGATTCTTTGTTCCAATCTCTTAGAATATTCTCTTAACTCCGAATATTCCTGTGTTTGTTTTTCTAATTTTTCCCCTAGGAGTTCCACTCTTCCATCTATTTTCCTGATATCCCTTGTATTATTCACAATTTGTTGTCTAAATTCTAAGATCATAGATGATTGAAAATCGGCCAATATATTCTTCATTTTGGTCACAGTTAATATTTCTTAATTTATATTTGCTACAGTATTTCTACATACTTCCCTTGCGGGGTAGATATATTTCCATTTGTTGAATGTTCCAACATGGACATGTCTGTATGAGTAAGATCTATTTCAGTGTCTTTATTTTTAGCTAGAAAGAAGCTTGAAGGAGATTTGGCAACTACTGATTTCATATAATTTTTCGTGAGCTATTCTCTCTTTTCTTCATTACAAAGTTTTTTCACCCCTCCTCAGGTTTTTCAGCACAATTAATATTATTTAGGTGAAATGAAATATGCTGTGTTGCGAGTTCTTTGATACTATGAAAGTGTATTTCCCCTTTTAGATTTTAATTAATTTTAATAGGGGATAGTCAGAGAAGAAAATGTAATATTATGCCTAAAGAAAGTAGAAAAGAACAATATTGTAGATCTTTTTCGAGGGGATAAAAAATCCTTCTCAGGAGTCTGTAAGAGAATCCAGCAATTAGAATCTCTCACATGGCTAGATTTGCTTAAGTTAAATAAGAAATTATCTTTGTTGGGCTATTCAAATGTGTTTTATCAGGATTTAACAGGTTTTGAACAACTTATTTTAAAAGATAATTTATCACATAAAGTTTCTTAATGCCAAAATATTTTGAAAGAGAACCATTAAAAAGGTAAAACTGACAGAATAGTTAAATGGGAAGAAGAATTAGGAGTGTTGTGGCCAGAAGATAAATGGCGGAAGGGTTTTAGGCTGACATGGCATCTCAATGTGTATCATTTAGAGAATTGTTCTTCAAATTGGTCCAGAGATGGTATTGGGTTCCTGCTGAACTAAATAAACTAGATGGATGTCACTCAAATATGTGTTGGAGAGGATGTGGTGCTCTGGGTACCCATGCCTGAAGGGGTTAACATATTCTGCTAATGAAGGGGTTAACATATTTTGCTGACATATTCACGAGATATAGCCTAACCATAATATCACATTCCTGTCCTTGGAACGTTTTTGCGACCTTACTAAAACACAAAACATTTCTAGTTTTTCTAAGAAACAGAAAAACACCTGATTATCTGTCCTTGCAACTGACTAACATGAACTGTAAATCGCCTCTAATATCCGCCTTCTTTTGCAAGTATATAACCTATACTATGGCGTTGCAATAAACGGATTTAGTACTGAGAATGATTTTGTGTGTGTTACTTCCAGTACGGGACCCCAGAATTCTGACTCTGGCCTGTGTTTCCAAGCCGCCAACTACTGATTAGGAAGCCCCTACAAACTGGTGTCAGACGAGTGGGATACAGATATCAAAGTACGACGGAGTAGGTGAGTAGAGTGAATTGTGTCTATTTGCACATTCCTTTGCTCCCACTCTCGTCGTCCTTTGTAAACTGTATACAATTAAATAAGTTGGGCACACTCCCTGCGGTAGGGAGAATTAAGAATTAAGTCTTGGGTAGACTGTAGGTACTACATGAGGTAGGGAGACTCTCTAAGGAAGAGAGTGTAAAGCCTTGGAAGGCTAAAATTAGGCCTCTGGAAGGCCATATATATATATCAAGGAGATATATATATATATATATATATATATATATATATATATATATATATATATATATATATTATTCCTAAGGTGGGAATAGAAAGGATAAAATTGATATAAATATATACTTGACGGCTTGGTTGACAGTGCCCCAAATCCGCTTTTGCTTGCTCATGAGTTTTGCTGTATTGCTGTGCTGTTAAAGATAAGAAATGTTTGTTATTCTGTGTAAAGGTCAGGAAGTAAGTTCTCTGGAGACTGTGTCTAGGGTCAACCCGTTAACTTGAGAATATCTGTCGGAATTGTCGGAGCTAGTTCAGCTCAGTACAGCCGATCCTGTTCTGTGATAGCAAATAAGGTTACGTTGTCTATTGAGACAACCACCTAAAGTTTTTTTTAGAAGGATAGTTGGAAATGGGTACTTCCCAGTCTAAACAATACCCACCTCCAACCCGGGAGAATCATGCAAAGCTGTCATATGTAATTATATACACAGAGCAACATCAGGTCCTGTGAAAGAGCAAACAAGATAAGGGATAATAAAAGAAATAGGAACACAAAAATATAAAGGAACTTTTTCTTTACATACATTTATATAATATTCTGATTGCTTTTGTTTATAAAGTAGATGGATTGTTTTGTGTTTTTCTGCAAATAAATTTGTGAGTGTTTGCTGTACTTTCTTTTCTTTGCAATACAATTGAGAAATGCAGGTTAGAGAATTTTCCTCTGTGTCTTTAAGGCTGTAGAGACCGTGTCCACCACTGAGATATATTTCTAAAGCCGGCATATATATAAAAAAGGGAAATCTTTTTCCAGAAATATGTAACAGTGGAGGATTTATGGTCTATCATGTTTGTAAGTGTAAGACAATATGTTTATTCTATTTTAAAGCTTGCTAACACTTATCTCCTCGTCCCAAAAAAAAAAAAAAAAAAAAGCTGTGAATTTCTGTGACAGGAATTTCCCCTCCCGGCAGAAAATTCTTAAGGTCGTATTTAGTTTGGATAAGAAAACTGTCATGTGTATGGAATGTTGTTGTTGAACTTTTTAAGGTGGATTCCAGTATTTGTAGTTATATGTTTGTGGAGAGGTGTCAGGAAGCGGAGTGTTAGTTGGGAATTATTGTAAGTTAAGTACGGAACTGAAGGGAAATAGTTCCTAGAAATGTTTTAGTAAGTGATTTGAAAGGGACATTTTGTATGTGAATTGATTCAAAATGCATATCACTGCTCTCATTACGGCCATTCCTCATGACGCCACTATATTTATTATTATTGATTTACTAGCGACTTGCCCGTCAAAAAATGACAGTCAATAAAAGAAAGTGTTGAAATGCTGTTTGTCACACAATGTGAGTGTACTGTGTGCCTCAAGTTACTAAATTCCTCAAAAAGCAGAAATCTACATTACATAAAATAAGAAAAACTAAAATCACCAAAAATAAAAAATGTACATTACAGAACAAAAAAAAAAAACCTAAGTCACAAAAAATAAAAAAAGGAACATTACAAAAAATAACAAAATACATTACAACCCCCCCTCACTACAAAAGTTTTAAAAAAATGACACACCTGAAAATGAAATACATATAATACATACATATAATACAATACAACACAATTAAATAAAATACAATACAATTCAATTAAATACAATACACCCCTATCTAATATACATGCCACTATCTAATATACATGCCACTATATAAAGTAATATACATCCCACTATCTAATATACACCACTAAGACCACTTACCTTAAGACCACTTACCTTTGAGATGTTTCTTCAGATCAACAACCTTCGGTAAAAAAGATTAAAAAAATTAATACAACACATTTACATGAAATAACTAAACATTCTAAACATTCTAAATATTCTAAATATTATACTCACCTTTATTATATTATGTCACGTCCCAGCATGTCACGTCCTCCATGTTCCGTCGTCCATCTTTGCGTCTTGTCCGGCGCTACGCCTGTAAAAAAAAACATTACATTAGTAAACATAAACCAAAGTTAAATAAACACAATCTACATTATACTTACCTTTCCGCGATGTCTCCGGCCTCCTCGTCTTCTCCGGACACATCCGTGCATTAAAAAAAAAAAAAAAAAGCGACACACATCTGCCCTGGCGGATGTCTCCGACGCTAATGACCTTCCTATGGAGTGTTCCAGAATAAAATTGGCAATGGCGGCTTCTGATTGGCTGAAAAGGCTGTCTATCAAATTCAGCCAATGAGAAGACCCCATTTGTGAACCAATGAAAAAAGTATACACCCCAAAATACAATGGTGATTGGATAACACACCTGTCAATCTTTATTTGAACCAATCCTAAGGCTTTATTGCCATCAGCCAATCAAAATGGAATATACCCCCACGTACTGATTGGTGAAGACATCTGCGCCTTCCCATTGGCTGTAATATTGATTGATATTAACAGTAGCCAATGAGAATGCGCAAATCCTTCACCAATCAGTACGTGAGGGTGTATTCCATTGTGATTGGCTATTGTCAGTGCAATCAGAATGCGCAGAGGCTCCAATCAATCACCCTGTGGGGGTGTATTTCATTGTGATTGGCTGAAGGCATCTGCACCTTGTGATTGGTTTAAATAAAGATTGACAGGTGCAATATCCAATCAGAGTGGGATTTTAGGGTGTATTCCTTTGTGATTGGTTCACACATTGGCGCCTCCTGATTGGGTGAATTTGATAGACAGCGTTTTCAACCAATCAGAAGGCGCCATTGCTTATTTTCTTCTGGAAAAGTCTCCTGGAGCCTCATTAGCATCGGGGATGTCCGGAGTGCAGATGTAAGTATATATATATATATATATATATTTTTTTTATACAGGTCGTGGCAGAAGAGGATCTGGAGGAGGCCTGAGACATCGCGGGGAGGTAAGTAGAATGTAGATTATGTTTATTTTTTTTTTGATGTTGTGTTTTTTTTAACAGGTGCCGCGCCGGAGAAGGATTAAAAGAATAAGGACGGGACATGCCGGAAAGGTGAGTAGAATATTTAGAATGTATAGAATGTATAGAATGTTTCTTTTCGAACAGTAAACGTTTTGCACTATTTATTTTTATTTTTTTCCGTAGGTGGCTGATCTCATTGGACATCTGCAAAGGTAAGTGGTCTTAATTATTTTATTTTAGCTTAGACTTAGATTAGTTAATATATAGATAGCATTTATTGTATGTTAGCTAGGGGTATGCATTTTATATAGATAGCATAGGATGTATTGTAGATAGATTGTGGTATTTAGATAGATTGGGGATGTATTATTATATAGATAGCATGTATATTAGATTATGCTATTTATTTAGATAGATTGTGTGATGTATATTAGATAGGGGTGTATTGTATTGTAATTGTATGTATTTGTATTGTATGTCTTTGTATTATATGTATTTCCTTTTCAGGGGTGTATTTTTTTTTCTGTAGTGAGGGGGGGGGTTGTAATGTTTTTTTTTATTTTCTGTAATGTTCCTTTTTTTATTTTTTGTGACTAAGGTTTTTTTATTTTCTGTAATGTAGTTTATTTTTTTTGTGAGTTAGGTTTTTTATTTCATGTAATGTAGATTTTTTTTGTCACTTCAGGCTTTTTTATTTTCTGTAATTAGAGTGGTAGGGGTTAATGGGTAGGTAGTGCAGATGTTAATAGGTTAGTGTAGAGGGTGTTTAGTTGATATTTAATGTTTTACTGGGGGTTGTATAGTGCAGTATAGTGTTTATACTTAGTGTCATGATGGTCCTTGAGGACCATCATGGCACTTATGTGGTTAATGTAGTGTTGTAACAGGCCCATAATGGTGTTAATATACCCTTATGGGACTGATGGTGTTAAATAGAGGCTTATGGGGGCCTGTATTGACCCCCATGAGTGACAGGGTTAATGAAGGGCTTATGGGGGTCTGTATTGACCCCCATGAGTGACAGGGTTAATGAAGGGCTTATGGGGTCTGTATTGACCCCCATGAGTGACAAGCTTAATGAAGGGCTTATGAGGGTCTCTATTGACCCCCATGAGTGACAGGGTTAATGATGGGTTTATGGGGGTCTGGATTGACCCCCATGAGTGACAGGGTTAATGAAGGGCTTATGGGGGTTTATATTGACCCCCATGAGTGACAGGGTAAATGAGGGTTTTATGGGGGTCTGTATTGACCCCCATGATTGACAGGGTGACAGTGTATATTTTTTGTCTTTTACAATGGGTCTTTTAAGGACCTTTACGGTCCTTTAAGGACCTGTAATGTGGGAATTTTGAATTTTGATTGCAGCGGTGGTCCCCGATCGCGTGCGGACCCCCACTGCGATGGTTAATGTGGGGTTAATGCAGGGCTCCGAGCTTATCTCGGATCCCCTGGGGTTAATGCGGGTTTCCGAGCTTATCTCGGATCCCTTCTTGGGTAAGTTGTAGGTGGCTGGGCGGTCCTGGGTCTTTAAACCTCGTTTTCATTTTTTTCGGCAGCCATTTTTTCTCTTGCTTAGGGGATTTTCGTGTGTCTGAACTCGGGAATTTGGACTTAATTGGAGGTGTAACTTCACTTTCAGAGTCACTTTCCTGGCTGCCCCCCCATTGCTATGGGTAAGCTTTTTATGTAGTTTGTGTGAGTATTTGGTGTGTTTTCACTGTTTTTAGTTGCGCGCGGGTCGGCCGTTCTAGTCAGATTCTTAGTGCGTGTGGGTGTTTTTTATGTTAAGGTTGGTTCTGAGGTGTTTTTTTTTGGTAAGTCGTGCGTGTGACGTGTTTAACGGCTCGCCTTGTGCGTGTGACGTGTTTAACGGCTCGCCTTAGGCCTCATTGCTTAAGTGCTTCGCGAGGACCCGCATTTGCGGAGACGTTGGGATGCTCCTCCACCGCAAATGCGGACCCTCGCTTCGCGAGGACCCGCATTTGCGGAAGCGAGGGCCTTAGTTGATGGCATGGAGCGCCGAAGGCGCTCCATGCCAGCAACTGAGGCCCTTGCCCGTGGCCCTCGCTACGCAAGCCCGCAAGCGTGAGCAATGGCTCTGGCTGGCTCGCATGCTCACAACTATATATGTGATCAAACACATTCTTTTCGGTCCCATTGGACTTTGAGACACAACTACTTATGGCTTTCATTTTTGATGGGCGGGTAGTATGCGTCTTAGCGGAATAACTGTAGGTCTTTTGTGGAGTTTTGCAAGTTTATTGTGGTGTTTTGCGTGTTTAGAGTGCTGTAGCCTCGTTTTCGTTTTGTTCGGCGGCCATTTTTTCTCTCGTTTAGAGAATTGTTTAGTGTCTAAACTCTTTTATTTTAAGTTAAATGATGGTGTAAGTTGCTTTTTTGAGGTCCTGGATGCTCCCTCTTGCTGTAGGTAAGCTTTTTATGTATGTACTGTGTGTATTTATTGTGTTTTGAATTTTTTCATGTTCGCGAGTTGCGGACGATTTTTGCGAGGTCGTAATGAGTGGTAACGTGTCTCGTATGTTGTTTGCATTCCGACTTCAAGCTTGCGAGGGTCGCGGGTGCTGTGTCGTGTTGTTTGCGTTGCGACGGTCGTGTTGTTTGCGTTGTAACGTAAAGTTTGCGAGGGTCGCAGTTGCTGGCAAGGAGAGCCTTCGGCACTCCATGCCAGCAACTGAGGCCCTCGCCCGCGGCCCTACGCGAGCAACGGCTCTGGCTGGCTCGCATGCTCACAACTATATATGTGATCAAACACATTCTTTTCGGTCCCATTGGACTTTGAGACACAACTACTTATGGCTTTCATTTTTGATGGGAGCCAATTAACATGGACCCGTCTTCCCCTAAGGCTACGTGGATTCACCAGCTGCTTACTCACTGGTGTTCCAACATACCTTGCGGTCATGGACCTGTGTCATGGTTCTGTCCCCTTTCAGTACGTCAAATGACCTACTGTTTGTTGTGTAGTCCTACGGGGGAAGCCTATAGACAGGATTCACTCAGTTTGCTACAGCACCTAGCAGCTGAAGGTCACAAGGTAACTAAAAAAAAAAAAAATACAAATGGGGGCAACACATGTTAATGATTAATTATTGCAGGCAATGGATCCCTGAATGCTCACACTATGACTCCATTTTATGTACGGCTGCTAAGGGGGACAGCCCAAAACATATTCAGTGGACTCCAGGCATGACTGAAGCTTATGTGACCTTAAAAGTTAGCATTATGCAGGCCCCCGCTTTAGGACTACCTGATTATTGTAAACCATTCTACCTGTATATGAGGGACAATTGTAAAACCATGGCCGCGGTCTGTGCCCAAGATCACGGAGGTAGTATGTGTCCCGTTGCATTCTTTTCCAAAGTAGTCCCTACTCCGGTCCAGGGGATGCCGGCGTGTCTCTGAGCATTGGCTGCTTGCGCTGTGGCAGTACAGAAAGCCCCCCCCCCCCTTTTTTTCCCCCGCTCAAGAGCAGGGACGGAGAGAACAGAAGCAGCAGCACCCCCCCCCCCCACACACACACACCTTGCATCCAGTAGTACACACTGAAAACTAAACTAGTAAAAACTGATAACACATAGCAAGTACAAAGAATCGCAATGATTTTATCTCTAGAGGTAATGCTTTAGCTGACCGGGTAGCAAACAGTTGCAACTGTCATTTTGCATCAGAAACTTAAAATCACACTGACAGACATACATACAAAGATGTATACAGTGCCTACAGAATAACTCTACAGTACCTAACAAAGCATTACATGATAATTTGCCTCCACCCACAGCTTCATTCACCCATTTAAAATTGATTTTACTCATATCCCAAAGACAGGGTCAAAGCAATTGTACCTGTTGGTGATAGTAGACCAGTTCTCACGGTGGCCTGAGGCCTTTGTAACACAAAGAGAGGATGCTAAGATGGTAGCTAAAATATTAACTACCGAGATAATACTGAGATATGGATGCCCATTGCAAATTAACTCTGATAATGGACCAGCCTTTATTAGTGCGGTAATTAAGGAACTGGTACAATAGCTACAGATAACCTGGAAATTCCATATCCCTTACCATCCTCAGAATTCAGGCATAGTGGAAAGAATGAACCGCACTATTAAGGAGAAACTTACAAAGGCCACTGCAGGTACATGGGTGAACTGGCAGAAATACTTATCTGCCATTCTAGCAGAAATTAGGATGACTCCTAATAAGTCTACTAAATTGTCCCTTTTTGAGATTCTAATGGGAAGACCATTTCCAACTTGTAATTATGTCTGGTGATCTTGATCTTATAAGAGAACAATATGTGCAACAATTGATTGATAAATTGAATGGCATTTATGGTGATGTGTCTTCTCGCTTTCCTTTACCCTCACAGGAACCAACACATCCGTTCCAGCCAGGTGACCTCGTCTGTGTCCGACAACTGAACAGAGCAAAGAAGGGAGGCTTCCCATTTGGACCACTGACTACCGTTGTAGCAGTAACCAGGACTGCCGTCCTCACTGACTCACAGGACATCTGGATCCACGCATCACGTCTGAAGCTGTGTCCAAAGAGGGGTGAAGCAGGTGACAAAGTCCCTGTGAAAGCGATTGAAGACAGCGATAATAAAAATGTCAAACCTACTCCTGCATCCACAGAATGCATGGAAGAACTTTCTCCTGTTGATGTGCATTATGCTCTTGATTTATTTGCCCTTATAAACATTTCTTAATTGCCATTATGACCCAGACGAACTGGGACCATTAAAGTCTGTTTGTGGTAAACACAATAACACTCACACCCACACGTGATAACACAATTATAAAAAATCATCCCTAGGAACGTAATACATTACAAGGATATGCTCACTCCTTTAACCTTTCCAATTGCTGGGTATGTGCACACGTCTCTACACATGGGGAAATGGGTATGCCTCTAATTGGCCTTCCAGCAGAAAACTTCACTCAAAGCCACATATATTAGAATGGCAGTACACAACCCCGCAAATGGAATTTTATTTCCCATCAAAATATAATAAGAGTGTATAATTTATGTTAACCCACACTAACCCAGGGTATAACTGTTTTAGGGCCCTAGGAAAAGGTAAATATGTTGGTTGGTCCACTTGCTCCAATACCACACTTATTTTTTATAGGACCTCCTCTGGTTCCTCCCTTTCTGACCTGTACAAGAGTTGTTCACCTTGGAGCTGTAGTGGTCCCGGATGTCCCTACTTATTTTCTCTTTTACATAATATATCAATTAATGGTACTTATTGTAGCAACACTAACGGATCCGTTTCTAATCTCTTCCACCTTATGCCACCTTCTCCAGCCATGAATGTATACTTTATCTGTGGCAGGAACGCCTATCGATGGCTGCCCCCTAATTGGGTGGGCAGTTGTTATATAGGTCAAGTAATCCCATATATATACACAACCCCAACACTTCCACAAGGCCGCATCAGGAACATGAGGGATATAGAGCAGAAGAGCGGGTGGAAAATATTCCTAGACACCCTAGGTATAACCTTCCCACATGCAGGAGTAGGGAAACTACAGGTAGAACTATCCATCCTTTCTCTACTAGTACAGAGGGCCTTGAATAGCTCTGCTGAAGCAATTGAGAAACTAAACTAGGAGCAGGTGCAAATTTAGAATGGTCACTTTGCAGAATAGAATGGCTTTAGATTATGTTTTAGCTTCCGAAGGCGGTGTGTGTGCTTTAATAGGTAAATAATATTGTTCTTATATTGATGATAATTCTGTTTACTCTGTGTCATTGCTTCCCTTGTATTCCTTTGTGTTTTTATTACATGCTGTAAGGCTTTATTCCTAACAATTTTCAGCTAAATACTGTGACTTAACACCACCTGGTCACAGGTATGTCTCATGTACTGATACCCTTGAGGGTCTATAGCCTTCCAGTGTCTCAGTTCGCTTCCTATGATATATGATATATATACACCACTGCTTACATCCCAAATAAAGATCACGTTGTGATCTAAGAGGGGAATGAAGGGGTTAACATATTCTGCTGATGAAGGGGTTAACATATTTTGCTGACATATTCACGAGATATAGCCTAACCATAATATCACATTCCTGTCCTTGGAACGTTTTTGCGACCTTACTAAAACACAAATCATTTCTAGTTGTTCTAAGAAACAGAAAAACACCTGATTATCTGTCCTTGCAACTGACTAACATGAACTGTAAATCGCCTCTAATATCCGCCTTCTTTTGAAAGTATATAACCTATGCTATGACGTGGCAATAAACGGATTTAGTACTGAAAATGATTTTGTGTGTGTTACTTCCAGTACGGGTCCCCAGAATTCTGACTCGGGCCTGTGCTTCCAAGTCGCCAACTACTGATTAGGAAGCCCCTACAATGTCCATATTGGGTGGGAATGTGGCTTGGATCAGACATTTTGGAAACAATGTCTTTCTCATTTGACAGAAATGTTAAAGGTAATTGTGATTGTTGAACCTAAAGTGGTTATTTTCCATATACAGTGGATATAAAAGTCTACAAACCTCTGTTAATATGTCAGGTTTCTGTGCTGTAAAAAAATGAGACAAAGATAAATCATTTCAGAACTTTTTCCACCTTTAATGTGACCTATAAACTGTACAACTCAATTGAAAAACTAACTGAAATATTTTAGGTGGAGGGTGTCATGAATCAGCCAGGGGCCATCTTGGATTTGGAACTGTTATCTGCCACATGTTATTGAACAGAAGGTTTTGGGCTCCCAGAGCCACTGTTATAATGTTATATATTCAGGGCAGAGTCCCACTGTTATTGTTATGCATTCAGAGAAGAGGCAGTTTTCTACATCACCACTAATAAAGTCGTCATAACGCATTAAGTGGACTGACGTGGGAAGTACTGCCTCAACTCATAACATGTGGGTTATAAAATGTTGTAGTGGTATTATCTGTAAATATATTGTATTGTAATGTGGGAGCCATGTTGTGTGCAGTCATCCATATTGGGTCTAATACAGATAGTAACCTGAGTAGATCACCCATCTGCCTTCCAGCTATCACCTAAAGTAAACACTTGAAGTGATAGCAAGGCCAGAACAAAAGGGTATGTACAGACATTGAGGCACCTTAACCCCATGGGGTCTTCAGCCCAATATCAGGGTCATAGTACAGGAGCACATATATGTTTCTCCCTTGAGAGCCAGAGACCAACTAAATTAGGTAGCCACACCTAGTGGGCGGCCCAGGGGAGTGGTCTGGAAGTTCCCAGAGCTTACCTCTAGTCTATTGGCCAGAGGTAATCAAGTTACTCTGGAGATTACCGCATTGGCCAAGAGGAAGATGAGGGTTGGACAAGGGGGTAGCCACTCCCTGTACTGGTTTTGTGAGTTGTTTAAATACTTGTGTAAAAATAAAGAAGTTGTTCTTAATTTTCATACTTTGACTAAGCATGTATTATTGACCCAGAGGCATATGCTTGTAGAGGAGCTTGTTCTGACTCCCTACCAAGGTGCTCCCAGGTACACTACCAAAGCAAGCTGGGACTTATGCCTTTGTACCGACAAAAACAGTCCATAGGTCTAGAGTCACCCAAACTTAGGTCTAAACCTACTGGGAATAAGAGTACTAGGATACTCTAGATCCCATCATCATAGTAGGTTGTGACAATTGGCTGGCAGTGGTGGGACGACTCTAGAAGGACCAGGAATGGAACAGACGGACATCATAACAGAGGCAACAAGGCGGTATGAAGCGGCCAGGCACTTATACCCCAGTAAGATGACCGCACAAGAGGTGTCCAACTTACTAGACCAGCATTGCCAGAGGATCTGGCAGGAGCGCAATGGAGCGAGAGCCCCAGCTCAACAAAGACTTGGCTACAGAGAGACACTGCGTCTAGAGAAATGGATGGCGATTCTGAACCTGTGGCAGGACGATGAGCTAATGGGCTGTCTGGAAGTACTAGTAAGAAAAGAGGTTGCCTTGGAGAACCAATATCATGTTTTTCACGCCAGAATAGTTGGTGGCCTTGGAGAGGAGTTTGATTTCCACTTGGAGATAGATTCTGGCTTTCAAGACATTGTGTATGGTGATCCTGAAGGGGGCATAGGAATATTTAAAAGGCACAATAACTTGTTTGTGGAACGCTGTCGTGGTCTGGGACTGGAACCATGGTCCATGGAGGCTAATTTAATGGTACACCTGATTGAGCAGTAACTGCAGCTGTAGGAGGAGTATTTTAAGTTGTGGGACGAGATCTATGGGGAGACATTTTGCCCATCAAAAGGGGAACAACCCAGTCAAGAGGACTGGTCGCCAGATCTTTACAACACAGATGGTATGTACCGAAGTGATTGTGTGCAAGGGGTCTGGGGAGAACATAGTGATGGAGAATGCATTCCTTTAAAAAATATAGAGACTGTGTCAGGGCCTACTCACCAGCTACAAGCGCCAGAGACTCAGAGGAATGTTCCCTGGGTGGGGTCAGATAATAAATGTCTGCACCCTGATATCCCAAGAGACGTAATCCCAGAGGAAGGGCTAACTACTCACAAGATAGGGCCAGATGAATTAAGTCTGCCCTCCAAAGTTCTAGGCATAGTGGATGGGCCAGAACTGCTAATGGAGCCAGGGGCTCAGGATAGCCACCCAAGAGACTGTGGGGAGGGCTATGTAATGCACTCTGGGGAGAAGGCCGTAGAGATCAGGATAGGTGGGAAGGATAAGATTCCCCAGCCTACAACAGATAACCAAAATCTGTACCCTGACACCCCAGGAGAGTTGCTACAAAAGGTGCTAGTGAAGCACAGAGCCCAGGAGGGCTATGTAATGGACTGTGGGGAGGGAAAGGAACTGGTTCTTAGCTACAGGGAACCAGGCGTCACACAGCAAGAGTGCCAGGGGCACCAAGTGAGCCAGGGGGACCAAGAGTGCCAGGGGCACCAAGAGAGTGCCAGGGGCACCAAGAGCCAGACAGGGGCAGCAAGCTTGCCAGCCTTGGCAAAGGACCCATGGGTGCAGTGTGGCACCATAGTAGAGGGTGACGAAGCGGGGAGATACCCTGGATAACCAATGTCCAGAGGCCCACAGGAACAGACACTGCTCCAAAGGCCCAGTTAAACCTGGATGACTGGGATAAGGGTACCAAGCAAAAGGTCACAGAAGAAGAGGGTCAGCTGAGGGCCCCAAAGAACCGGTCTGGGTGGGAATTGCGAGATTCCCCAGCCTGCATCAGAGAGCCAGAGCACAGTTGCTTCACCAAGGCCAATAGAGGACAACCAGGAGGAGCTGTCCCAAGCTACAGATGTTCAGGAGGCAGCAGGAAAGGAGCTGCCAGGTCTTAGCATCATCATGGATGCTGGAGGTCAGCACAGCCCGGTATGTACTTTTCTGCAGTGGGTGTGTTGTTGGCCTCCCAACAGTAATATGATGTTTGGGGGGGGGGGGGGTAGTGGACTGTCCCCTTGTGGTCCCATAGGCCCAGAGACTGTTTTAGAGACCCCAGCCCAGCTGTGGGGACTGGCTGGAGGGAAAGGGGTTGCTATGGGACAGGGTTTGTTTTATGGGGCTCCCAAAAGTACTGCTTTGCCTCAGAAGGGTGTATGGGTGCAACCCACTGTGTCCCCAGTGACTTCCATGTTGCTGCCAAGAAGAGAGAGATGGGATCCTGGCCTATTTGGGTGGGGGTTGCATGGGAAGAGCAATTTCCTCTGTACAGTCAGGGCAAGACCACGCACTGGTGGAGGCTTTGACGCTGCACCTTGGGACTGTGTGCAAATGGACTGGAACTGGCATAGCATACAGAGGGCCTGGCCAAACCAGCAGATTCATGACTATCAGCGTAGCTGGGAAAATCAGGGATATTCCCTGCCACGCTTGGGGGAGGTGTTGTCATGAATCAGCCAGGGGCCATCTTGGATTTGGAACTGTTATCTGCCACATGTTATTGAACAGAAGGTTTTGGGCTCCCAGAGCCACTGTTATAATGTTATATATTCAGGGCAGAGTCCCACTGTTATTGTTATGCATTCAGAGAAGAGGCAGTTTTCCACATCACCACTAATAAAGTCGTCATAACGCATTAAGTGGACTGACGTGGGAAGTACTGCCTCAACTCATAACATGTGGGTTATAAAATGTTGTAGTGGTATTATCTGTAAATATATTGTATTGTAATGTGGGAGCCATGTTGTGTGCAGTCATCCATATTGGGTCTAATACAGATAGTAACCTGAGTAGATCACCCATCTGCCTTCCAGCTATCACCTAAAGTAAACACTTGAAGTGATAGCAAGGCCAGAACAAAAGGGTCTGTACAGACATTGAGGCACCTTAACCACATGGGGTCTTCAGCCCAATATCAGGGTCATAGTACAGGAGCACATATATGTTTCTCCCTTGAGAGCCAGAGACCAACTAAATTAGGTAGCCACACCTAGTGGGCGGCCCAGGGGAGTGGTCTGGAAGTTCCCAGAGCTTACCTTTAGTCCATTGGCCAGAGGTAATCAAGTTACTCTGGAGATTACCTCATTGGCCAAGAGGAAGATGAGGGTTGGACAAGGGTGTAATCACTCCCTGTACTGGTTTTGTGAGTTGTTTAAATACTTGTGTAAAAATAAAGAAGTTGTTCTTAATTTTCATACTTTGACTAAGCATGTATTATTGACCCAGAGGCATATGCTTGTAGAGGAGCTTGTTCTGACTCCCTACCGAGGTGCTCCCAGGTACACTACCAAAGCAAGCTGGGACTTATGCCTTTGTAACGACGAAGACTGTCCATAGGTCTAGAGTCACCCAAACTTAGGTCTACACCTACTGGGAATAAGAGTTCTGGGATACTCTAGATCCCATCATCATAGTAGGTTGTGACAGAGGGAAGAAAAAAAAACAAAAAAATAGTGTGGTTGCATAAGTCTGCATACCCTCTTATAACTGGGGATGTAGCTGTGTTCAGAATTAAGCAATCACATTCCAAATCATGTTAAATAGGAGTCAGCATACACCTGCCATCATTTAAAGTGCCTCTGATTAACCCCAAAGAAAGTTCAGCTGCTCTAGTTGGTCTTTCCTGAAATTTTCTTAGTTGCATCCCACAGCAAAAGCCATGGTCCACAGAGAGCTTCCAAAGCATCAGAGAGATCTCATTGTTAAAAGGTATCAGCCAGGAGAAGGGTACAAAATAATTTCCAAGGCATTAGATATACCATGGAATACAGTGAAGACAGTCATCATCAAGTGGAGAAAATATGGCACAACAATGACATTACCAAGAACTGGAGCTCCCTACAGCCTACAGCAACATTAAAGGAGCTGCAGGAATATCTGGCAAGTACTGGCTGTGTGGTACATGTGACAACAATCTGCCGTATTCTTCATATGTCTGAGCTATGGGCTAGAGTGGCAAGACGAAAGCCTTTTCTTACAAAGAAAAACATCTAAGCCAGGCTACATTTTGCAAAAACACATCTGAAGTCTCCCAAAAGCATGTGGGAAAAGGTGTTATGGTCTGATGAAACCAAGGTTGAACTTTTTGGCCATAATTCCAAAATATATGTTTGGCGCAAAAACAACACTGCACATCACCATACCCACAGTGAAGCATGGTGGTGGCAGCATCATGCTTTGGGGCTGTTTTTCTTCAGCTGGAACTGGGGCCTTAGTTAAGATAGAGGGAATTATGAACAGTTCCAAATGCCAGTCAATATTGGCACAAAACCTTCATGCTTCTGCTAGAAAGCTGAACATGAAGAGGAACTCCATCTTTCAGCATGACAACGACTCAAAGCATACATTCAAATCAACAAAGGAATGGCTTCACCAGAAGAAGATTAAAGTTTTGGAATGGCCCAGCCAGAGCCCAGACCTGAATCCGATTGAAAATCTATTGGGTGATCTGAAGAGGGCTGTGCACAGGAGATGCCCTCGCAATCTAACAGATTTGGAGCGTTTTTGCAAAGAAGAGTGGGCAAATCTTGCCAAGTCAAAATGTGCCATGCTGATAGACTCATACCCAAAAAGACTGAGTGCTTTATAAAATCAAAAGGTGCTTCAACAAAGTATTAGTTTAAGGGTGTGCATACTTATGCAACCATATTATTTTATTTTTATATTTTTTCTTCCCTCTACCTAAAACATTTCAGTTTGTTTTTCAATTGAGTTGTACAGTTTATAGGTCACATTAAAGGTGGAAAAAGTTCTGAAATGGTTTATCTTTGTCTAATTTTTTTACAGCACAGAAACCTGACATTTTAACAGTGTGTAGACTTTTTATATCCACTGTATTAGAACCTAATATAAGCCAGTCAAAAAGGTTGTTAATTACCCACTATTGTTTTTTATTGTAAAATGTATTTTAATTAAAAATTGGAAGCAAAGAAGAATTCCTACGTTGAACGAAGCAAACTCATTATGGAGAGGAATAGTGCACTAGAGGTTCCAAACTATCAATGTCATGTGTGCGGAAAACAATTCTTTCTAAATGGCATAACTGGGAGATTAAAGTAGTATTGCATGCAATGAGATATTGGAATTAAAATGTTTTTTTTTGTAGCAAGATCTGAAATTGTTACCCAGTGTTGTTATGTATGTGATTATGTTGGGGTATGTTACCTTGTATTGGATGTGTTGAATCTGCAGATTGTATACTTTTATAGTATATGATGTATGTATTATTTTTTTTTAGGAATCATTGGAAAAATCAATAAAATAAATTAAAAAGCAAAAAAAAATATATATATATATATTGAATTTCTCAGGAATGATCAACTTTCAAAAAATAAATGAGTGATACAATGTATAGCCAGTTTCATGCTCTATAAGAATAATTCAAAATTACAACTTAATTTTGGGGTGAAACAATCAGCTCTATCAGCTCTTATTAAAAAAAAAAGTGAAATATGCATCAATTTTAAAATTCTTTTTTTTTTAACTTGATATTCAGTGCTTTGTATGATGGTGTTGAGTCGCACTGATAAAGTCCACTTACTGGCCCTTTACACGTGCACATTTTTCATTTGTGGCATTGTATGCTAATTAGTAGCACTGTTTGTTAATTTGTGTCTATGTGCTAATTAATGCCTGTGATGAACACATTTATTTATCACTGCATTATCATTTAGTGCATGCTGTTTGGTCCACTCTTACACTAATCAAGCATGAAACATCACTAATTAGTCTGCTGTCCTACTCAAAGAAAAGGGTGGGCAAGAAGATGTAAGTACTAGTCACTTGCCTGTCCAAAATGATGGTATAATCTTGTATTAAATCTTCTCTCTCTACCCCCTTTTTGTCCCACTCCTCTTTACAGATCCTCTCCAAGTCCTTAAGGTTTCAAGGCTGATGTTTGGCAACTCGAACCTTCAGCTCCCTCCACAGATTTTCTATGGGATTCAGGTCTGGAGACTGGCTAGGCCACTCCAGGACCTTAATGTGCGTCTTCTTGAGCCACTCCTTTATTGCCTTGGCTGTGTGTTTAGTGTCATTGTCATTCTGGAATACCCATCCATGAACCATTTTCAATGCCCTGGCTGAGGGAAGGAGGTTCTCACCCAAGATTTGACGGTACATGGCCCCATCCATCGTCCCTTTGATGCGGTGCAGTTGTCCTGTCCCCTTAGCAGATAAACACCCCCAAAGCATGTTTCCACCTCCATGTTTGATGGTGGGGATGGTGTTCTTGGGGTCATAGGCAGCATTCCTCCTCCGCCAAACACGGCGAGTTAAGTTAATGCCAAAGAGCTCGATTTTGGTTCCAGCTGCGTTGAGATCATTAACAAGATCCTCCCATGTAGTTCTGGACTGATTCCTTGCCATTCTCGAGATCATTAAAACTCCACAAGGTGAGATCTTGCATGGAGCATCAGACCGAGGGAGACTGGCAGTTATTTTGTGTTTCTTCCATTTGCGAATAATCGCACACAAGCTGCTTGGCGATAATCTTGTAGCCCATTGCAGCCTTGTGTAGGTCTACAATCTTGTCCTTGGGCAGCTCTTTGGTCTTGGCCATGGTGGAGTGTTTGGAATCTGATTGATTAATTGCTTCTGAGGACAGGTGCCTTTAAAAGAGTGCTCCTAATCTCTGTTTGTTACCTGTATAAAAGACACCTGGGAGCCAACAATCTTGCTGATTGATAGGGGATCAAATACTTATTTCCCTCATTGACCTGCAAAATTTATAACTTTTTTGACATGCGTTTTTCTGGTTTTTCTTTTTGTTATTCTGTCTCTCACTGTTAAAATACACCTACCATTAAAATTATAGACTGATCATTGTTTGTCAGTGGAAAAACTCACCCTGCCAGCAGTGCCACACTCACTGCCTTCGTCTCCTCTTCGGCTCCCGTCCTCTTGTCCAGAACTTTTTTCTGGATCAAGCCATGCATTGCGGCTTAATCCAGAAAGTAGTTCCGGATGAAGGATGGGAGCTGCAGAGGAGGAGACATTGATGAGTACGGGCCGCAAGCTACTGGCAGGGTTTTGAATCAGGTACAGGCAAGCTACTAGCAGGGTTTCCAGGTAAGCTGGGGCGCTGGGGGAGGCAGAGGGGGAGATGAGAGAGAGCTAGAGGGGGAGATGAGAGGCTAAGGGGGTGATGAGAGATGCAGAGGGAGATGAGAGAGGTCTAAGTCCCGCGGCCTCGCGGTTGTGGCCCATAACGGCGGAAGGCGCTCATTAAATTGCGGGTTCGCGGTCGATGGCTCGCCTTGCAATTGGGGCCCTATAAGCCGCAAATAGCTTGCCTTGCTTTGCGAGGCTAGCAAGTGCGTTAATAACACCGCAAACATCACCAACAGTCGCAGATCCACAACTTTATATGTGATATATACTGATATATACTAAT
Source organism: Discoglossus pictus (assembly GCA_027410445.1). NCBI lineage: Eukaryota > Metazoa > Chordata > Amphibia > Anura > Alytidae > Discoglossus > Discoglossus pictus. The sequence continues at coordinate 86,254,854 of CM050169.1, forward strand.
ATATGCTAATATTCACTAATATATACTAATATATACTGATATATGTTGTTATACCGTGCTTAACGCTACCCCTTTGAGTGCTGATTCGCTATAGTGAACTTTTTCGCTGTAAAAAGGCGCTAAACCTTGAGATAGATCATTTTTGGGCTTAGATCCCAGTTTAGCCCTTTAAATGCCCACTCAGAGCTCTCCGATTCACCATGGCTCTATCTGGGCTCTATGGCGATAAAATGGCCCGTTTAGCTCTGTTTCACATTGTAGCGGAGAGGCAATATTCCCCAGGGTATCTCCGCTTATAATCCCAGTGAGGCTCAGGAACAAGTAAATGGTAAATCCACAGGCAAAGTTTCCAACAGGTAAAATAATAGCAATATCCCAACCGCAATCCCAATAACTGGACGACACACAGTTTCAGGAGCAGAACTACCTTTATTTTGTTATATGCAGAAATATTTATACACATCTCTTCCCACAGGCAATACACATGCCCATATTTGGCCACACAGTACACATAGAGAGAACAATAGGTGGGTCCACACCTCCCAGGGACTAGCCGGCTACTTTGATACAATAACAGACATTGATAAGATAATGCTTCTCTTTGTTCCATCATTCACAATGTGAACACTTTACACAATAGGGCTCTCCTGCCTCTAGGAGACCCTAATAGGATTATGTATTCTGCTAGGGGTCTGCAATAGTCTGGCTAATATTCTGCAGACCATAAACCAACATACATATAGTAGGATCATATTTTAACCATAATAATCATAAAACAGGGTAAAACAGTGATGGGTTCCGTTACACACCTCCCCCGTGACCATAAGCCGGCATACACAGTCTGATCCCAACGAATCGGCCTGGGGATGTCTGGACAAAACGATTTGTTGGTCACTTCTACAGTTTGACAACCCATCAGCATTACTGCAATTCACATTTCCTCACATTTCAAGAACAAAACAAACGCACACTTCATACAGCATTCACAGCAATAAACATTTCAAGGAGAGGGAAAATACATTTTACAAACTGGTTTCAGACAATTAAATAATGAAGCAGAGAAGCATCAGCCTTCCAAATGAACTGAAGTCCTTTAGCAAAACCATCCCAAGTTGCAGAGTACATTCCTCCCCCAGCTCGGGGTCGGGCCCCTATTGCACAGGGCCCACTGTTCTTCCCCTGTACACCCACTGAAAAAAATCCAGGATCCCATCCCAACAATCCAGGATCCCAGTGTCCAAAAGGTGGGCCACAATCTCTGTCCCATAGACACTCCTTTCCATATAAAACGTTCCCGCTCATCCACTCTATCGTCGGCTAATGCTCGGTACTTTTGGAGGTTGGGGTCCTGTCTAGTTTCCCTCCCAAGCTCTTTGGGGTTGTCCCACGCTATGGGTCTATCTGTGGCATTAGTGCTAAGTGTCTGCTTGTGGCTTACCTGGGTCTCCCGACCTGTTGTAGGATCGTCCTCGGTACGGGTCTGTGAGCGGGTGACCACAGGGAAAGCTTCTCCTGTGGTGGGGGTCTGGGGCTCAAAAGCAGACGTGAGCCTCCCCAGATCGTTCCCCAATAAAACCTCCGCTGGTAACTGCGGCATCAACCCCACCTCCACATGCCCTGCCCCCGCTCCCCAATGCAAATGAACCCTTGCAGTGGGTAGCCGGTATACTGCTCCCCCGGCTACCCTGACGGCCACAGTCTTGTTAAATTTAGCCTGGTCTGAAACCAGGTGACTTTTTACCAAGGTGATGGTAGCCCCTGAGTCTCGCAGCCCTTGGACCGCTTTACCCTCCAGGTATACGGTCTGCCTGTGATGCTGCCGATTATCAGCATTGGCCTGGACTGGATTTGCCTCGTGCAGCACCTCCCATTGTTCCACGGTTGTAATGGGAACAGCTGAACCATATGGCGTGGCTACTATGTCCTGGTAGGGGTGGGCTGCGGCTGCTCTCGGTGGTGGTGGTGGGCCTGGACGTATCCAGGTGGACCGGTCTCGCAGCTGGGGACATTCCCTTTTATAGTGTCCCCATTTCTGGCAGTGGTGACAGGGGCCAGAAGCGGGCTGGCGGAAACGTGGCTGTGCAGCGGGTGGTGGTGGTGGTGGCAGTGTTCTCGGTGGGGCTGGGGTGTAGCTGGTTCCCCCAAAGGTTTTAAAAGGAGTCTTTGTTGTTACAGGTTTTTGCTGCCTGCCTGCATCTAGGTACTCATCTGCCTTCCTGGCAGCTTCGGTGAGGGAGGTAGGGTTTCGGTCTCTTACCCACTCTTGTACCTCGCCAGTTACTCCCTCATAAAACTGCTCCAACAGCATCATCTGTATCCCATCTCCATGGACCGTACCTTGCTCGCTTGTACCCACCCAATTGCCCTTTGTAGCCTGCATGCCCACTCTGCGTGTGAGTCTTTTTCCACCTTCTTTAAGTCCCTGAATCTCCGCCGGTATGCTTCTGGTGTTATAGCATACCTGGCCAGAATAATTTCCTTTACTTTGTTATAGCTCCTTATTTCCTCATTAGGTACAGTACGATATGCCTCGGCTGCCCTCCCCGTTAGCCTTCCTGCCAAAATCGGTACCCAGTCCTCTGTGCTGATTCTATGCAGGGCACACAGTCTTTCAAAATCCTGCAGGAAAGCGTCTATATCTTCCTCTGCCTCCACATACATTTTAAAAGCCTGGTATGGTATCTTAGGCTTACCTTCTTGTGGCATATTTATTGCAGAGCTGCGTTCTGGGGCTGTTTGTTTCCTCAACATAAATTCCTGGACTTCTGTCATGGTCCTTGAAATAATTTCTGTTGAAGGTCGTTCCCCATAAAAAGACAGCCGAAATTGTACCTGCCTCCGGAACTCCACTTGTTCCGAATTTTCTCCCGAATCCCCCTGTTCAGGAACCGAATCTCAGTCCATTCGGTACTCCTCCATCAGCTCAGTAATGAGTACCGCTTTCTTCTTATTGCTGGCTTGCATACCCCTTGCCTCCAGGAGGTCTTTTAGCGTGGAGCGTTTTAGTGTGGCAAAATCAATCTCCATCCGTACTCCATTTATGCTTGTTCCTCTGTGAGTCTGGATCCCAGCGCTGCCAACCAATGTAGCGGAGAGGCAATATTCCCCAGGGTATCTAGCTCTCCTGCATGCAGGAATGCATGTAGAGGGTTAAACGGGGTATTGCTGTATACTGATATATATTGATATATAAAATATATATACTGATCTATATATTGATATATACAAATATATATATATATATATATATATATATATATATATACTGTTATATACTGAATAACAAAAAATGCAGGTAAGAAATGTTGTTCCCTGGATCCAAGTCCTGTTAAAAAGACCCTACCTCTTTTGTACAGGTAGTCCTTCTTTTCAGTGGAAATTTCTCTGTCCATCATAACCTTTCAAATGTTGCTTCCTTGAAGGAAAGTCTCTCATTTAAGGTCAAAATCCTGTTTTTTTAGCCCTGACCATATCCTGTTTCTCTGGTTTTTCCTATTGTTTCCTCTCAAAATCTACGAGAGAGAGAGAAACCTGGAGGGTCAGTTCTACAGAATATAAATCTGTATGGAGCATTGTGATATATTAAAGGAATATGGAAGGTGCCTTGATGTTATTAGGTATATAATATCCTGTGTATCTATTTACTGACATGTACTTTATTTTATTAAGAAATGCCTTTTAAGCTCTGTTTTTTTCTTCTTCCTAAAATCAAACAAATAGTCTCTGTATCTCTAAAATAAGACTTTGCTTATTACATTTATTTGCTATGCAACTGAATATTTCTTTCTGATTATGCCATTTTTTGCATTAAACTGCTTTGGGAACAATCCATAATAAATGTTAATAATGTATAATATCTAAAAAATGGGAAATACTTTTCAACTAATGAACAGAGCCCTTAATAAATTCCTTGACATGATAAGACTTGTAGAAACATTCCCACTGTATGTATAATGGTCCTAAATTCACTTCCCACAATCAAGTAGTTTTGTATTTACAAATTTTAAAGTCATTTTTTTCTATGTTGTTCTTTGAATATATTTTATTTTAGACATTAAAGAAAATGAACACAACCGTTACATTGTTTCACCTTTATATACAATTTTCCTTTAATTTGGGCTTCCATTTACTGTACTGAACTGCTTATGTATCTATCTATCTATCTATCGTAAAACAGAGTGAATACTTTTTACATGGTAGACTTGGCTAATCTCTATAGCAACACCCTGACCTCTGGAAACAATCACTGTTACAGAGTGATGCAGTAATGCAGATTGTTGTATTGATCTATCAATTTATAAGGTGAATGAGGAGAACTTAAATGTCAAGAAAATAAGGGAGAGAATGATATCTTATCTCTCTCTCTCTATATATATATATACATATATACGCCGCTTAACGCTGTAAATAGGTTCCTGGCAGTAGGAGTATTAAGCGAAACGTCGCTTAACAGGGTCATTTTAAAATAGGGTAGATAGGGATAGGGGTAAAAAGACAAAAAAAAAAACAATATATTGTCAAAATTGGTGCCTTTATATTAGCTTTTAAAATATTGCAAAGAACCTTTTTTTAAAATAAAATGTAAATACACCGAACACAGAAACTAAACAGTCCACTTTAAGTAGCACATGTGGAAGCTTCAGGCTCATCCTCCATTCTGGCTTTTTTTGGACACCAATTTGTCCAAGGACATCTGCCTATGCTTTCTACGGCCATACAGCATATTCTGGTAGCAAGACACTGTCCCAAGAATGCTGTGTTGCACATTTCTAGTCCTGACACTGTTTGGATCATTGGCCGCAAAATCATCCATAAAGTCATGAACTCTTGGTGAGGAACTCGGTGGAAAGTTCTTTTAGTTTTTCTGTGTCAGAGTCACTGCTTTCCTGTGCGTCCTCAATGTCCTGTTCTGCCATTTATTGGAGGTCCTCATTTGTCAGGCTCTCGCCTGAAGCTTGAACCAAGTCCTCAATGTCCTAAGCATCAGCATCTACCAGTACAGCCGAAATGACCAGGTCTACTATCTTTGCAATGATGGGCTATTATGGTTGCATATCCGCACACAGCTCTGGCCATTTCCTCCTCCACACTGCTTTCAGACATTGCTATGTCACATCCTTCTGGATAAATCAATGTTCATTATGGCCTGCATAGTTGTATACTTTTTACAGAAATTACTTCTCATCTGGTGTCTCTTCTATTCTTTGAGTATTGATATTATTTTGGTCTACTTTGTATTAGGAAATTTTGTTTCTATCCCAGGTTGTTTGGAATTGATAAGTTCCACAAATGGAGCATCATTTCATCTTCCTCTGGAGTATGAATTGTGTGATGTCTCCCTTCTTTTTATATAATAAGTCTAAAAGGAAAGCCCCAAGTATACTTGTATCCATGCTTTGTAATCACTCCTAAAAATGGTTTCAGGAGTTTCCTTTTGTATAAGGTAGTGGGTGATAAGTCCGAGAAGACAGCTTGTTGACCTCCTTCGATTCCAGGAACACCATATCTAGCTGCTTTCATGAATAAGTCTTTTGTAGAAAAATATTGGAATCTGACAATCCCATCTCTTGGTCTCTCACTGGAGGATTGTGGAGCTCTTAGGACTATATGAATCATGTCCATTCTAAGTTCTTCTTCACATAGATCTGGTAGAGGTTTGGCATATAAATGTTTCATGTAGGTAAGTCTTACGTATGCGAATGTTGACATACAAGATCTATTTTCTAGATCCTCTTGTATGATTTTAAGTTGTTTCGCTAAACCAGTTTTTGAAGATGTCCATTGTGATGCAAGCTTTTTGGTTGAATTGCCAAATGACCTCCAAAGCGGATTTTGGAATCCCCTTCATGGCTCTAGGTGTTTTTGAATTGTACAACAGCAATGGCTTGATCTTGAAGTCACCACAGATGTTCCCACCCAGAAGAATGACCAGATGTGACCAGATGGCTCCTTTGAACGCTGGTATTCGAGTCTAATCATGGGTTATGAAGGTACAGCTTGGCATACGCTTCCAGAACAGTCCAGTCTTGTTGACACTGAATACCAGTTATGGTGGATAATTGCCTCTTTCCACAATGTCCTTCAAAGTGGCTAGAAAGGACGCAGCAGATGCAGTGTCAGTGCTCGCCGCTTCTACCGTGATTTTGATGTTGTAGAGGTTGTTCTGCTTCTTGAAGTGGTCGAACCAACCTCTGTTGGCTTAGAAGCTTTTGGTCACATCTGGTGTTTGCCCTTTGGATATGACCATAGATACTTCTGGCCTTTTCCATGATGATGGCCTGGCTGAGAGTCATGTACCGCTCTATTTCATCATCAATCCAGATCAAAAGCCGCTTCCCCATTTCATCCAGGGTGTAGCATCTGGACCAGTAATCTTCGCAGAAGATGCAGTGCTGGTGGTTGCTGAAGACTTGATATTCTCTTTGTTTTTACGTATTGTACTCCAATGGATTTCTCATTTTTCCTAGCGTTCCAGCACCTGCATCTTCACATCCACAGGAATGCTTTGGTGCTTCAATTTGTCTGTAAAACAGTACAAAAAATACTATTAATGTAGATTTTATTAGATAATTAACAACCACATTATGAAAAACAAGGGAAAAATATTCTGTACCTTCTCTCTGGTTGGTCGAGGTAGAAATGGGTGTTCTTCTGTGGCTCTTTCTGTGTCCAGGATGAAACGTGTCTTCTCCTCTTTGAACTCTCTCTTCTGCTCTGTCTCTATTAACACTGTAGAATGGTTCTGATGGTTAAATGGGATCCTGCAAGGGAAAAACAGCATTATATTGAAGCACAGCGTTCATCTGAGATTGATGGCCATAAAACCGCGCTATAGTTGGATTTACTGTTTTTTTGAGTTATGTCAGATTTTTTGCAGGACAAATATCGGATTTTTCAGGACTAATATAATTTTTTTCAGGCCAAATATTGTATTTTGCAGGTTGAATATCGGATTTTTCAGGATAAATATCATTTTTTTCAGGACAAATATTAGATTTTTGGACTAATATTTAATTATTCAAGACAAATATTGGATTTATCAGGACGAATGTTAGATTTTTGGATGAGTAAAAATGAGATGAATATACAGGGCTGATGAAAAGAGGTTTCACTGTACATAATATTGACTGCAATGTAGTTTATTAAATGTATTATTCGATGTTGATATATAAAATAAATGGTGAATTATCAAATCTATCCCCTGAGGATATATAAACAATAGTGCTGGATGGGTGTGCCCTGGTACAGCTCATCAATACAAATGGACCAGATGTGACTGGAGCACACGCCCATTGGGTTAACCTGCTCCATCTCTTTGCCTGAGGCAGGGGATGTGATAGATATTTCTGGCTGAAATGGGCGGGAAACATGCGTTCCACAGCCAACCAATCGTTCCACGATTAAACAACAAATGTGGTCGTGGTCGTGCAGAAGCTTGGAACGCAAGTCTAGTTGAGTGGCTGTGGGCGTGGCTGGTAACCGCGGCGCCCGCAGACACAGAGACGTCTCCTCACCATAGTCCGCCATCTTAACGCCGCACCGGGTACCGAGCGGGGCACGGAGCCTGACATAGCTAGAGATAGAGGAATATATTACTAGGGAGCAGTGGGGTGCCGGATAGAGGACTCTCACAGGGACAGAGGTGCCATCCAGGGACACAACCAGTAGGGGCAGCCCGAACCGACACAGGGCGGACAAGATGCCGGGGATGTGGTGGTACTGCCCGGCCGGCCTTATGCTCATCACCGAGCTCGTTTGTGGAGATTTACCGGGCAGAGGTGAGGGGGTATATATATATATATATCACTAAATATACATACAGTAATGTACCAGATACCTAACACTTCGGAGCCAGACAGGCTGTTTATTTAGGCTCTTCGTAGACATAAATTATTTAGGAGCCAGTAATACAGATTGTAAGAGCTTGGCTTCTAATATTTTGGTTAGTTTTAAATCTATAATAATGTATCATTTATTCTTATAATGGACTGTCTGCATATATTTAGCTTGTTCTTGTTGATATTTTAAATATTTAATTATGTAATGAGCCAACTGGCTTCCATAAATCTTACGTATTCCCTGAAAAATCTGGATTATATATCTATATATATATATATATATATATATATATATATATATATATATACACACACAATAGATGTTTGTGTGTTTCTATATTTATTTTATATATGTGTCGTGGTCAGGACCACTGTACAATTAGATACTACAATTATCTTTAAATCTATAATATCTTATGATATGATGTATTCTACATGGACTTTCCCATTTAGCTCCTGGAAAACACATATTATATATATGTATGTATATGTCATTAACATCACGTATATGGTATTGGGTGGAAATATATATATCACAAACATTTTGCTGTTAAATGTATTATGTTATTGTGCAATCCTATAGCGTGCCTGGGAAAACGTGATATATATATATATATATATATATATATATATATATATATATATATATATATATGTGTTTTGCTTTTCCGTGTAAATTGCCTAAACATAACCAGAGAACGGGGAGAAAACATTCCTTTTAAAAACAGCATAATCTTCCAGGAAATATCAAGTACATTTAAACCCTAGGATGAGGGGTCTGCTGGATTTTTTGATGCAATTTGGGGAGATAAAAAATATATAACCTTTTTTAGAAATCAGACAGTAAAGGGTTAATGTGACCGTGGGTATCAGGTACATGTAAACCCCAGAGTGGTGGGCTGCTGGTTCCCAGTGACTGGGAGATGATGATGGGGGGGGGGGGGGGGGGGGGGGGGTCTTTTCTATAGAGAACACTCAGTGTTTTATTGTCATCCTTGGGATCCCCCTGGTACTATTATTCCCTTTGCATTCTTTGGCTGCCTATTTGAGGTCCCTGTAACACGAGCACAGCCCAATAATAAATCAGCATTGCTTGCCTTTCACATCATACTCCCTGACCCCTCTGAAGGATCCTTGGGTTAAAAATGCAAGGCAGGGGGGTGTAGCCTAGGGATAAGATATCCTTGTGTATTCCTGGCATGGCGTGGGGGTTTGCCGTGCAAAGTTTTATTTTAGTGGCTATTCCTTGCTGCACCAAGGTGGACATCAACATAGAATTTAACCACCTAACCCCACTCTCAGCTAGTTAGGGTAGAGGTTGCACTAGTAATGCTCATAGACAGCCATCTATCTTGCAGGAAGACCTCATCTGTGATGTGCATGCAGCTTCATTAATAACCTCCCAAGGGAGCGACACACTTAGCACTCCATAGATTCATTGTGTCATTCAGGGCTGCAGCAAACATTGTCCTGTGTGTCATTTTGCTGAGGGTTTCTGCATGGTGTCTTTACTTCCATGTTACAACACAGGGTTGGACCGTGAATCTCCCCTAGTGATTGAACATCTAGTCTGTAGGTATGCGCATTGCAGATCTCCCTTTAATAGCTTCCAGCTGACTCTCTTCCTGTAGAGTAGATTGCAGAAATTACATTTAAAGATAGATACATTCTGTTTAAAGATAGACTTTTAGAATAACATATTGTGTCTGTACATTATTTTATATATATATATATATATATATATATTTATATTACACGCACAAAATGTTTGTTTTTTATTTTAATTATGCTTTTAGTTCTTATACAGTTTACCATTTTCTATTTTGGAGTAAATATTTATGTATAAACATGTGGCTTAAAGATCAGTAAATGGTGTACATGTAGTGTTTGTATTATTATCCTATAATTGTATAGTATCCAACTTATTAAAAACAATAAATAAAAAAAAAGTCACTTCTGCTAAATAAATACACAGGCTGGTTCTTTATTTTTAAGCATTTATTCATATATATATATATATATATATATATATATATATATATATATATATATATATATATGTTCTGTATTTCTTTTTCTCTCCATAATCACTGCTGAAAACTTCCTATTTTGGAATTCATAGTTTTGATCCATGTTTCTAGACCTCAAGCAAAAGTTATTTAGTTTAAACCGTAGCATGAGTAGCTAGATGTCCTAGAGTTGGCGCAGTCTCCCCCATATTTCAGACCAGTGTCTGGTTTGTTTAATTGGCTTTATAGATAATTTTAAAACATAGCAAATGTGTTACTAAAATAGAAAACTGTGCGGTATTCAGTACTCACAATATATAGGTTAAAAATGCCAGTCTCCAATCCCTAGTAAAATAATAGTGCTGGAAAAAGCTTTATTTTTGGCCTGTATGTTGCGCTGGCAACCATTTATAGTGTGAATCTTATGACTAAGTGTGGCAGCAATTAATGGAATGCATTCTGTTTATTTCAAACCTGTTTATTTTTGGGATTCCTTTAACCCTCTCATAGCCGGTACATTTATCAGTGTGTTCTGCATTTCATTGCAAATGTCTTCAGTCATAAAGTCCAGGGAATCCTAGAATTTTAATTCTGGCTCCTATATTTTTTATTTTTTTGTAATGCTACTTCTGTCTATATACATACACTGTTCCCTGGTTCATACATTTAGCATATGTTTGTTAGACAAGGAGATATATACATTATTTGCACCAAAAGAGTATTTTTATTTTTTTCTTATGAAGAAACGTTACTTAAAATAGAGGAATATCAAGTTGACTCTCTAGTAAAAATGCTAACTATTGATTAATTTAAAGGTACAAAACGGGTTCCATTGACAGGAAAAGTATAAACAAAGTTGTAATTTTAAAACATTTTGTTTGGGGTCCCCCCAAGTAGTTAGGCATTTTAAGAATAAATTAACCCCCTGCTGCACTTATTACTTTATCTGTATGTATAATGAAAAACTATTTTTTTTCTCTCCATCTTTGCATTTTATTCCTGCTTTTTTCTCTTAACCCAAATGGATCGCCTCAAATAAATGTCCTCCTCGTCCTTAACCTCCCTCCTCGTCCTTAACCTCCCCTCCTCGTCCTTAACCTCCCCTCCTCGTCCTTAACCTCCCCTCCTCGTCCTTAACCTCCCCATCCTCGTCCTTAAACCCTCCCCCTCCTCGTCCGTTAACCTTCCCTCTCCTTCGTCCCTTAACCTTCCCCTCCTCGGTCCCTTAACCTCCCCTCCTCGTCCTTAACCTCCCCTGCCGTCGATCCTTAACCTCCCTCCCTCGAGTCCTTAACCTCCATCTCCTCGTCCTTAACCTCCTCCCACCTCGTACCTTAAACCTCGCCCTCCTCGTCCTTAAACCTCCCGGTCCTCGGTCCTTAACCTCCCCTCGCATCGTCCGCTTAACCTCCCCATCCTCGCTTACCTCCCCTCCTCGTCCCTTAAACCTTCCCCCTCACTGGTCCTTAACCTCCCCTCCTCCGTCCTTAACCTCCCTACCTCGTCCTTAACCCTCCCCTCCTCGTCCATATCCTCACCCTCCTGTCCGTAACCTCCCCTTCCTTCGAGCCTTAACCTCCCCGTCCTCGACCTTAAACCTCCCCCTCCTTCGTC
>CM050169.1:86502274-86649774 GCA_027410445.1 Discoglossus pictus
ATACACCTTATGTTATGAGCCTGTAGTTCTTAAGTGCCTGCAACTATATTTGAGCTACTTAGCAATACCTCTGTATTGACTATACTAACACTTCCTTTGATGTGGTTAGGAATTTGTTTTCTTCCTTCTCCCACTCATGTGGTTACTAGCAGTTCCATCATCCTACACTGGCCTCATGCACAGAGGATCTGAACAAGGTTAGCCCTTTTGTTGTTGAGGTTTTACACTACTGCTCACAGGTTGGGCTTTTTACGCTTTTAGTATATACATAAAAACATGTGTTGCAATCACCCTGTCCCTGGCACTCAGAGCTTCCTCTGTCCATGTTAATCATAGGACTCACTACCCCTCCCCCCTTTGAATTTGTAAAATAACCATAACATCCATAATACAGTAACGGTCATACCAGATGGACATTCAGCTAGGCTTGGCACTCATAGCCTTTTATATACTGTATATAGCAAACATATTGTAGACTTATGTGTGTATCATTAAAAAAAACAGCAAAAAATGCAAAACCATGAGATGGGACGCTCATGCACAATGCCTGTAGGCTTATGCGTCCTTTTGAGGAGGTGACAAACCTGGTCAGTCGCACCCAGGGCACCATCAGCGACATCATACCATTTGTTTTCTTCCTGGAGCGTGCCCTGCGAAGAGTGCTGGATCAGGCCGTAGATGAGCGTGAAGAGGAAGAGGAAGAGTTGTGGTCACCATCACCACCAGAAACAGCCTTATCAGCATTGCTTGCTGGACCTGCGGCAACGCTGGAAGAGGATTGTGAGGAAGAGGAGTCATAGGAGGAATGTGGCTTTGAGGAGGAGGAAGACCAACCACAACAGGCATCCCAGGGTGCTCGTTGTCACCTATCTGGTACCCGTGGTGTTGTACGTGGCTGGGGGGAAGAACATACCTTCAGTGAGATCACTGAGGACGAGGAACGGGACATGACTAGCTCGGCATCCAACCTTGTGCAAATGGGGTCTTTCATGCTGTTGTGCCTGTTGAGGGACCCTCGTATAAAAAGGATGAAGGAAAACGACCTGTACTGGGTGTCCACGCTACTAGACACCCGGTATAAGCAGAAAGTGCCTGAAATGTTACCGAATTACCACAAGTCGGAAAGGATGCATCACTTCCAAAATAAATTAAAAAGTATGTCACAGCACAACGGCAATCTAACAGCGGAAGAGGTGAACATAATCCTCCTCCTCCCACAACCACGTCGGCAAGGAGAGGACGCTTTACAGACGTGTTGTTGATGGAGGACATGCAGAGCTTTTAAAGTCCTATGCATCGCCACAGCCCTTCGGGGTCCACCCTCAGAGAACGACTCGACCGTCAGGTAACAGACTACCTCGCCATAACTACAGATATCGACACTATGAGGAGCGATGAACCCCTTGACTACTGGGTGTGCACGCTTGCCCTGTGTCCTGAGCTATCCCAATTTGCCATAGAACTTCTGTCCTGCCCGCTTCAAGTGTCCTGTCAGAAAGGACCTTCAGTGCAGAAGGAGGTTTTGTCACTGATAAGAGAAGTCGCCTAGGTCAAAAAAGTCTAGATTACCTCACCTTTATTAAGATGAATGAGGGATGGATCCCGAAGGGACTGACAGTGGGCGATACATTTGATTAAAAAAGGCCAGATAGATGAGCTGCCTTGAGCTAATAATGGTCCACACGCTGCAGTATTTTATCCCTTAATGCCGGAGGACTTGCGTGACTTATCCGCCACCAACTATGGTTCAAGATGCAATGTTTTAGGGCACTTTCTGCCTGGCAAACAAACATCAATTTTTCTGGTCGCTGCAACAATACCTAATTTTTGCATTTAAATTATTTTATTTTAGAAGGCGTACAGCATGTAATGAAAAATAAAGCATTTTTGAACTTTTGTCTTGCATAACAGTTGTGCAAAAATACATATTTAAAATAAAGACGTTTTATGAAAGTTAGCTGGCTATTCCTTATAATTTTTACTTTTTAGGTTAATAATTTTTCTTATTGTTTACTGTGATTGCAATTTAAGAGATACCTAAAACATGGTAAAACAGACAATATTAAAGAGTATATCTGCAGGAAACACCAAAGTCCTATTAGCTATCATCCCTCCAGCAGTATTAGCTTATTATTTACAATATCTAACCTGGGCAATCACCCTTGGGTTACCCTAGGGCAGGCTTCAGTAAGCGACCTCTCCTTTCCTGGGATGATTTTGCCGCCGGTTGCTTCTGAAGGGTCTCCAGGGCTGCCCCACAGCGGTCCTTCCCCCAGTGTCGCTTCAACCAGTAACAAATGTTTTATATTTGTAAAGCGACCCAATGATCCCCCTTGATAGAGGTTTATCTTTACAAATTTTGGAGAACCAATTTAAGACTGGTGTCCCCTGTTTCTTGGTCAGGGAGTGTGTGAAATGCCTCAGCCTACAGTAATTGTAATGTTCTGACAGTGGTAGCTCATGCTTGTCCCTCAGTTCCTCATAGGTGAACATCTGGCCCTTTACTAACCAGTCTACCAGTCTATCTAGTTTCCTTGACCTCCACCAGTGTTGTGATGTTGTGCTCATGTGTTTCGGGGCCTGAGGGTGGTCAAGAATTGGGGTCATTTGGGTGGATCCAGGTAACAAACCCGTATGTTTCTTGGCCCATTTCCAGTATGATAGTGAGTGTCTGATTAGGGGGTTTGGTGAGTTTTTAAGGCTCTGAGGCAATTCTGATAGCCAAGCCACCTTATCCCAGGTTAAGGGCCTTAAAGTGTGGTTCTCTAAATACACACAGGCCGGTTGATGACATATAGAATGTGAGGAAAGATAGGTGACATAACAGGTATTAAACTGATAGGAATGAATAGTACAACTTAATACACCACTCCTATCTGGTGGCACCTTAGATTGCACGCGCAGCGCCCCAAATTTGAAGTGGGAGGACCGACCAAGCATCTTTTTCCATCTCCCTTTTCCAAAAATCAATGCCATATACACGTCCCCTAATAGTGGACGTAACAGGGATTAAACCGATAGGAATAGTACTACTTAACAGTACACACCTTATAATAACGCAGACAGAGGCAACGCAGAGAGAGGAGTCTGAAGAAGAGGAGTCAGAGGAGGAAGGTGGCTTTGAGGAGGTGGAAGACCAAACACAGCAGGCGTCCCAGGGGGCTTGTTGTCACCTTTCGGGGACCCTTGGTGGCTGGGTGGAGGAAGAGACCTTCAATGACATCAGTGAGGACAAGGAACGGGATATGGCTAGCTTGGTATCCAACCTTGTGCAAATGGGGAGTTTGCGGTTGTGCAAAGGGACTTTTTGCGGTGCATTAAACGGGGAGATTGGTCTGTTACTGTGAAGCGGGTGTAACCCTTACACTACCTGATCGATACAACATCATACCTGATGTTTTAAAGCATGTTATTCCAAACAATTTAGGAACGTTAGGTGATTTATGCCCTTTATCGCTTAAAACCAGACTCTGCATCAACTATGTAATTTTCTGTGGGAGTTTTGCCATGGATCCCCCTCCGACATGCCACAGTCCAGGTGTTAGTCCCATTGAAACAACTTTCCCATCACTATTGTGGCCAGAAAGAGTCCCTGTGGGTTTTGAAATTCGCCTGCCCATTGAAGTCTATGGCGGTTTGCCGATGTTCGACCGTTCGCGAACATTTGATGAAATGAGTGTCCTCGGTTCGCTAACCTAAAATTTGATGTTCGCGACATCACTAGTTGTTGTAAATGGAACATACTCCAATTGGACTAATGTGTTAAGTGGGGTTCCTCAGGGTTCAGTATTAGGTCCTCTCCTTTTGAACATATTTATTAATGACTTAGAGGTGGGATTGGAGTGTGGCGACTCCATTTTCGCTGATTACATGATGTTGTGCAAGGTAATTAAATCAGATAATGATGTGCTTTCCCTCCAAAGGGATTTACATAAAATTGAGGAATGGACATCTAAATGACAGATGAGATTTAATACGAATAAATGTAAAGTTATGCATCTGGGAAAGAAAAATAGCCATGCAATTTATAATCTTAATGGAGCAAATCTAGGTGTATCAGATATTGAAAGGGATTTGGGAGTGCTTGTGGACAACCACATAGGTAACAGTGCTCAAAGCCAAGCAGCAGCTGCAAAGGAAAATAAAATATTAGCATGTATTAAGAAGGGTATAGAAGCCAGGGAAGCAAATATAATTCTGCTACTATACAAATCTCTAGTACGCCCTCATTTGGAATACGGAGTACAATTTTGGGCACCATTTAAAAAAAATGGACATTTTAGAGCTGTAAAAGGTACAGAGGTGGGCAACAAAACTAATAAGGGGAATGGAGGGGCTAAGTTATGAAGAAAAAATATCCAAATTAAACATATTCAACCTTATTAAATTGTGATTCGGTAAATTTAAAAGGGCTCTAATTAAGCACACAGCATATTTCTTTACAGAAGTTTTTAGTTAGCAAACTTCTATCCAAAAGCAAGGTCTTCACTAACTAAAAACTTCTGTAAATAAAATATGCTGTGTGCTTAAATAGAGCCCTTTTAAATTTACTGAATCGCAATTTAATAGGGCTGATTGTCTCTAGAAAAAAGGTGTCTAAGAGGAGATATAATTTCCTTATATAAATACATCCAGGGTCAGTATAGAGATTTGTTAAGGGAGCTTTTTGTGCCAAGAGGTTTTCAACTGACAAGAGGATATCTCTTGAGGTTAGTGTTGGGGTTTCCTAATCAGTAGTTGGCGGCTTGGAAAACACAATTCTGGGGAACCCGTACTGGATTTAACACACACAAAATGCATTCTCAGTACTAATTCCGTTTATTGCCACGTCATTGCATAGGTTATATACTTGCAAAAGAAGGCGGATATTAGAGGCGATTTTCAGTTCATTGTTAGTCAGTTTTAAGGACAGATAATCAGGTGTTTTCTGTTTCTTAGAACAACTCGAAATGTTTTGTGTTTTAGTAAGGTCGCAAAACATCCCAAGGATAGGAACATAATATTATGGTTAGGCTATATGTCAGCAAAATGTGTTAACCCCTTCATCAGCAGAATATGTTAACCCCTTCATTCCCCTCTTAGATCACAACGTGATCTTTATTTGGGATGTAAGCAGTGGTGTATAAATATGATAGGAAGCGAACTGAGACACTGGAAGGTGATAGACCCTCAAGGGTATCAGTACATGAGATATACCTGTGACCAGGTGGTGTTAAGTCACAGTATTTAGCTGAAAATTCTTAGGAATAAAGCCTTGCGGCATGTAATAAAAACACAAAGGAATACAAGGGAAGCAATGACAGAGTAAACAGAATTATCATCAATATAAGAACAACATTCTTTACCTATTAAAGCACACACACCGCCTTTGGAAGCTAAAACATAATCTAAAGCCATTCTATTCTGCAAAGTAACCATTCAAAATTTTGCACCTGCTCCTAGTTTAGTTTCTCAATTGCCTCAGCAGAGCTATTTAAGGCCCTCTGTACTAGTAGAGAAAGGATGGATAGTTCTACATGTAGTTTCCCTACGCCTACATGTGGGAAGGTTATACCTAGGCTGTCTAGGAATATTTTCCACCCGCTCTATATCCCTCATGTTCCTGATGTGGCCTTGTGAAAGTGTTGGGGTTGTGTATATATATATGGGATTACTTGACCTAAATAACAACTGCCCACCCAATTAGGGGTGAAGCCATTGATAGGCGTTCCTGCCACAGATAAAGTATACATTCATGGCTGGAGAAGGTGGCATAAGGTGGAAGAGATTAGACACGGACCCATCAGTGTTGCTGAAACCAGTACCATTAATTGATATATTATGTAAAAGAGAAAATAAGTAGGGACATCCGGGAACACTATAGCTCCAAGGTGAACAACTCTTGTACAGGTCAGAAAGGGAGGAACCAGAGGAGGTCCTATAAAAAAATAAGTGTGGTATTGGAGCAAGTGGACCAACCAACAGATTTACATTTTCCTAGGGCCCTAAAACAGTTTTACCCTGGGTTAGTGTGGGTTAACATAAATTATACACTCTTATTATATTTTGATGGGAAATACGTGCGTATGAGGTGTTGCATCCATATAGAGTTAAGTGGTATGGCTGATTGTACATAAGTAAAGAAATTCCATTTGCAGGGTTGTGTACTGCCATTGTAATATATGTGGCTTTGAGTGAAGTTTTCTGCTGGAAGGCCAAATAGAGGCATACCCATTTCCCCATGTGTAGAGACGTGTGCACATACCCAGCAATTGGAAAGGTTAAAGGAGTGAGCATATCCTTGTAATGTATTACGTTCCTAGGGATGATTTTTTATAATTGTGTTATCACGTGTGGATCTCTTGTGCCTATGAGGTGACCTAGTATTGGTGTGAGTGTTATTGTGTTTACCACAAACAGACTTTAATGGTCCCAGTTCGTCTGGGTCATAATGGCAATTAAGAAATGTCCATAAGGGCAAATAAATCAGGAGCATAATGCACATCAACAGGAGAAAGTTCTTCCAT
Organism: Discoglossus pictus; assembly: GCA_027410445.1. NCBI lineage: Eukaryota > Metazoa > Chordata > Amphibia > Anura > Alytidae > Discoglossus > Discoglossus pictus. The sequence continues at coordinate 86,508,781 of CM050169.1, forward strand.
GCATTCTGTGGATGCAGGAGTAGGTTTGACATTTTTATTATCGCTGTCTTCAATCGCTTTCACAGGGACTTTGTCACCTGCTTCACCCCTCTTTGGACACAGCTTCAGACGTGATGCGTGGATCCAGATGTCCTGTTAGTCAGTGAGGACGGCAGTCCTGGTTACTGCTACAACGGTAGTCGGTGGTCGAATGGGAAGCCTCCCTTCTTTGTTTCTTTAAAGGAAAGCGAGAAGACACATCACCATAGATGCCATTCAATTTATCAATCAATTGTTGCACATATTGTTCTTTTATAAGATCAAGATCACCAGACATAATTACAAGTGGGTCTTTTACCCAAGGAGTTGGAAATGGTCTTCCCATTAGAATCTCAAAATCGGACAATTTAGTAGATTTATTAGGAGTCATCTTAATTTCTGCTAGAATGGCAGATAAGTATTTCTGCCAGTTTACCCATGTACCTGCAGTGGCCTTTGTAAGTTTCTCCTTAATAGTGCGGTTCATTCTTTCCTCTATGCCTGAACTCTGAGGATGGTAAGGGATATGGAATTTCCAGGTTATCTGTAGCCATTGTACCAGTTCCTTAATTACCGCACTAATAAAGGCTGGTCCATTATCAGAATTAATTTGCAATGTGCATCCATATCTCAGTATTATCTCGGTAGTTAATATTTTAGCTACCGTCTTAGCATCCTCTCTTTGTGTTACAAATGCCTCAGTCCACCGTGAGAACTGGTCTACTATCACCAACAGGTACAATTGCTTTGATCCTGTCTTTGGGATATGAGTAAAATCTATTTTAAATGGGTGAATGAAGCTGTGGGTGGAGGCAAAGGATCATGTAATGCTTTGTTAGGTACTGTAGAGTTATTCTGTAGGCACTGTATACATTGTATGTATGTCTGGCAGTGTGATTTTAAGTTTCTGATGCAAAATGACAGTTGCAACTGTTTGCTACTCTGTCAGCTAAAGCATTACCTCTAGATATAAAATCATTGTGATTCTTTGTACTTGCTATGTGTTATCAGTTTTTACTAGTTTCGTTTTCAGTGTACTACTGGATGCAGGGGGGGGGGTTGGTTGGTGCTGCGGTTTCTGTTCTCTCTGTCAGTCCTGCTAGAGCAGCTGATGGAGGGGGAGGATGCTTTCTGTACGGCCACATCACAAGGAGCCAAATGTTTGGAGACACGCCGGCATCCACTGGACCGGAGTAGGGACTACTTTGGAAAATAATGCAACGGGACACATACTACCTCTGTGATCTTGGGCACAGACCGCGGCCATGGTTTTACAGTTGTCCCTTGAATACAAATGAAATGGTTTACAATAATCAGGTAGCCCTAAAGCTGGAGCCTGCATAATGCTAACTTTTAAGGTCACATAAGCTTCAGTCATGTCTGGAGTCCACTGAATATGGTTTGGGCTGTCCCCCTTAGCAGCCGTACATAAAATGGAGTCATAGTGTGAGCATTCAGGGATCCATTGCCTGCAATAATTAATCATCAACATGTGTTGCCCCCATTTGCATTTTGTTTTTAGTTACCCTGTGACCTTCAGCTGCTAGGTGCTGTAGCAACTGAGTGAATCCTGTCTATTGGCTTCCCCGGTAGGACTACACAACAAACAGTAAGTAATTTGACGTACTGAATGGGGACAGAACCATGACACGGGTCCATGACCGCAAGGTATTGTTGGAGCACCAGTGAGTAAGCAGCTGGTGAATCCACGTAGCCTTAGAGGAAGACGGGTCCATGTTAATTGGCGCCCATCAAAAATGAAAGCCATAAGTAGTTGTGTCTCAAAGTCCAATGGGACCAAAAATAATGTGTTTGATAAACCAATAATAATAAATATAGTGGCGTCATGGGGAATGGCCGTAATGAGAGCAGTGATATCAGGGACAATCGGGGCAATTGGGATGACTAAGTAATTAATTGCCCTTAAATCCTGGACAAATCTAAAGTCATTGTCACGTAATGGAAGGGACGTTAGTCCAATTCCATCCTGACTCTGTATCAGAGTCTAAAAGTCTGTATAACAAGTCTGATGTCAGTCTGAGTCATGGTGTCCTTGACACATTCACTTCAGATACATCATATATGTAGAAGGATTAATTCGGGGGTTAAGGGCTTTCATAACTAGTTGGTCACCTACGGTTAGAAAAAAAATTCCTTTTTACAAAATTAAATTGTCATCACAGGGATGAACCACAATTTTTCTATAATAATGAGGGCTGCCTGTTTTCTCTTTCCGTATTTACTATTTGCAATGTATTCAAAAACAAACTCCATTTCGGATCAAATTCACATACAAAATTTCCCTTTCAAATAACTTACTAAAACAATTCTAGGAACCATTTCCCTTCAGTTCCATACTTAACTTACCATAATTACAAACTAACACTCCTCTTCCTGAGACTTTTCCACAAACATATAACTACAAATACTGGAATCCACTTTAAAAAGTTCAACAACAACATTCCATACACATAACAGTTTTCTTATCCAAGCTAAATACTACCTTAAGAATTTTCTGCCTTGAGACAGAAACTCACAGCTTTTTTCGGGACGAGGAGATAAGTGTTAGCAAGCTTTAAAATAGAATAAACACACTGTCTTACACTTAGAAACAATATAGACAATAAATACTCCACTGTTACATATTTCTGGAAAAAGATTTCCCTTTTTTTATATATATGCCGGCTTTAGAAATATATTTCAGTGGTGGACACGATTTCTACAGCCTTAAAGACACAGAGGAAAATTCTCTAACTTGCATTTCTCAATTGTATTGCAAAGAAAAGAAAGTACAGCAAACACTCACAAATTTATTTGCAGCAAAACACAAGACAATCCATCTACTTTATAAACAAAAGCAATCAGAATATTATATAAATGTATGTAAAGAAAAAGTTCCTTTATATTTCTGTGTTCCTATTTCTTTTATTATCCCTTATCTCGTTTGCTCTTTCACGGGACCTGATGTTGCGCTGTGTATATAATTACATATGACAGCTTTGCATGATTCTCCCGGGTTGGGAGGTGGGTATTGTTTAAACTGGGAAGTACCCATTTCCAATTATCCTTCTAAAAAAAACTTTAGGTGGTTGTCTCAATAGACAACGTAACCTTATTTGCTGTCACGGTTGTTTAATCAGAGAACAGGATTCATCTGTACTGAGCTAAAATAGCTCTGACAGTTCCGACAGATATTCTCAAGTTAACGGGTTGCCCCTAGACACAGAGACGGTGAGTCTTACAGTGTCCAGAGACCTTACTTCCTGTTTTTTACACAGAACAACAAAACATTTCTTATCTTAAACAGCACAGCAATACAGCAAAATTAATGAGCAAGCAAAAGCGGATTTGGGGCACTGTCAACCAAGCCGTCAAGTATATATTTATATCAATTTTATCCTTTCTATTTCCACCTTAGGAATAATATAAATATATATATATATATATATATATATATATATATATATATATATATATATATATATATCCTTGATATATATATGGCCTTCCAGAGGCCTAATTTAACACTCTGTTCCTTAGAGAGTCTCCCTACCTTAGGGATTATACCCACAGTCTACCAAAGACTTAATTCTTAATTCTCCCTACCGCAGGGAGTGTGTGCCCAACTTATTTACTTGTATACAGTTTACAAAGGATGACAAGAGTGGGAGCAAAGGAAGGTGCAAATAGACACAATTCACTCTACTCACCCACTCCGTCGTACTTCGATCTCTGTATCCCACTCGTCTGACACCAGTTTGTTGGGGTTTCGTAATCAGTAGTTGGTGGCTTGGAAAACACAGGGCCCAATCAGAATTCTGGGGAACCCGTACTGGATGTAACACACACAAAATTCATTCTCAGTAATAATTCCGTTTATTGCCATGTCATTGCATAGGTTATATACTTAAAAAGAAGGCGGATATTAGAGGCGATTTTCAGTTCATTGTTAGTCAGTTGCAAGGACAGATAATCAGGTGTTTTCTGTTTCTTAGAACAACTAGAAATGTTTTGTGTTTTAGTAAGGTCGCAAAACATCCCAAGGATAGGAACATGATATTATGGTTAGGCTATATGTCAGCAAAATTGGTTAACCCCTTCATCAGCAGAATATGTTAACCCCTTCAGTTAGAAGTAAAAAGATTCCACCTTTAAGAAAGAAAAGGGTTCATCACAGTAAAGGTGGTTAATCTGTGGAATTCTCTACCAGAGGAGGTGGTGACAGCGGATTCGATAGATAACTTTAAAAGGGGACTGGATTTATGTCTAATTAAAAGGGGAATTCAGGGTTATCATGGATAATTAGAGAGACAGTATTGATCCAGGGAGAAATCCGATCGCCAGTATCTGGGGTCAGGAAGGAATGAGGTTTTTTTTCCCTTTGAGACGATTGGCTAAGTCTCACTTGTTTTTTTTTTTCTGTTTGCCCTCCTCTGGATTAATTAATAATTAAAAATAAAATAAATAAAAAATAATTAAATAATTGATTAATAATTAATAACAACTAATTAATTAATATTTAATCTGCATATTGCAGATCAGAGGAGATCTTAAAAGGTTGAACTTGATAGATTTGAAAGTCTTTTTTCAACCTTAATTACTATGTAACTATGTTCATAGTCCCTCCTCCCTGTGTTCCATATCTTAAGATACAACGGAATAGAGTCCGCTAAGTGGTGTGATACTCTTTCATTATTTGCTATGTAATTTATTTTGTTTATTGTTCCTTTGCTATCTAAATAATTTTTCACAATATGACTATTCAAGGCTAAGTATATAAATTGTAGCAGCCTATTTTGTGAAGAAGATAAATTCTCAGCTGGAACCCCCAAAAGGCAGACCCCCATTTCCCTCTGTATTGGGGTATGCAACACCTCTGACGCCAGCGAGGTGATCTCCTTCCACAATTGTTGGGCTTTGGGGCAAGTCCACCAGATGTGTTTAGAAGATCCCACCTCTAGACATGCCCGGAAACAGTTTGGGTTCTCATTGACTTTCCATTTCGATAGTTTTTCTGGAGTAAGATAGGTGCGATGCAAGACCTTTATCGCAGTTTCTAATATGATATAATTTAGTGAACCTTTATATATGCTCTTCCATACACTTTCCTATTTATCCACTCTCTCCCAATCTTTTGCTTATTTATACTTATGTTCCCCCGCTATTGTGTTAAATAGCTCATATATGCTTCCAATAATCCCATTCGCAAGGGGCAGCTTCTGGCTTACGCTGGAAAACCAATTCTGTTTGGGCAAACCCACGGCTCTGATTAGAACCCACAAAATGTCTCATCCTGCAATAATTATAATGCTCGTTCAAGGGGATATTCCATCTCTCCTTGATTACCTCAAACAAAAGGATATTTTCTCCCTCTACCCACACCCCGGCCTATCCAACCCTTTTGATTTCCACCAGTGCATTGAATTTTGACTTAGTTCCCTGGGGTCAGCCGGGTGTACTAATATGAATGTTAATTGCGACGGTCTTGCAAATAGTTTAGTTTTGGTCCTAGCCCATTTCCAATAATGGACCGTATGGGAAACCAGAGTGTGTCTGAGGCCCTTCATATCCTCTGAGACTTTATCCATCCATACCAATGTATCCAATGAATATGGAGCTAAAATTTGATTTTCTATAAATACCCATGATGATTGGTGGGTTATGCAATGGGCTAAAGGAATGAAGGACAGCTGGTAGGCCTGAAAATAATTCCTCAGGTCCGATGGCAAGACAGACCTCCTTTTGATTTATGCTTGAAAATGTTTTTTTCACTAATTCTAGCTGGCTTGCACTGCCAGATGAACCCTAAGACCTTCCTCTGAAACCCCATCAAATCCTTCATATTGATTGAAATTGGTAGGGTCCTAAACAAATACATAAGTTTAGGTAGAATATTAATTTTAAAGGTCCCCAACCACGACACCTGATAGCTGGACCATTTGATCAAATCTTCGTTTAAAGCTTTATATAAGGGGTGTAATTAGCCTGATAAAGCTTATCCAGCTGTGAGGTGATATTCAAACCCAGATAGCGACTATGCAGTTTAGCCCATGCGAGTTTATGTATTTCCTGTTTACATTCTCTATCCCTAGCATTATACCTATGGCTAAAGCTTCAGTTTTTTCCATGTTAATGGTTAACCCTGAAAATCTTCCAAAGACCTCAAGGGAATTCATTTAGTGGGGAATCAAATGTATTGGATCTGCAATTGTACACAAGACATCATCCGCAAACAGGCTTAACTTAAAATGGTGATTTCCAATATCTACCCCCTTATCGATCTTATTGACTGAGCCCATGGCTCCAAAGCCAGGGCAAAAAGCATAGGAGAGAGCGGGCATCCCTGTTGCGTATGCCTGTATATATCAATCTTAGGTTTCCCAGGACCAGATAGTTTTAAATGAGCTGTGGGATTTTTGTATAATGAATTTATCAAGTTAGTACATTTTCCACTGAATCCAAACTTACCCAAAACTGCCATCAAATACGGCCATTCTAGTGTATCAAAGGCCTTATCTATGTCCAATGCTAGAAGGCGTATTGGGGTATTAGTGTTAGTTGCTTGATAAATTGAATTCAAGATCTTCCTAATGTTGTCCCTGGCCTGCCTATGTGGGATGAAGCCCACCTGATCTTTATGGATCAGTCTAGGCAGGAACTTTGCAATACGGTCTGCTATAATTTTAGACAACATTTTTATATCACAATTTAATAGGGAAATCGTTCTGTAGTTTTTTATCTCTAAAGGGTCACTTCCCTCCTTAGGGAAAAGCACAACCTCAGCACAAAATACTGGGAAAACTTAGTGAAGCGAGTATAAGCCAAGGGTGGGAAATGTGCTGCCCCCTGTGTCCCTCTTGTGCCCTCTGTGTCCCCCTCTCGTGTGCCCTCTGTGCCCCTTTCTTGTGTTCCCCCTCTCTCTCCCCTGTGTCTCTTTCCCCCTGTCCCTCCCCTGTGTCTCTCCCCCTCTCCCTCCCCTGTTTCTCTTCCCCTACTCTCCCTCCCCTGTGTCTCTTCCCCCCTCTCCCTTCCCTGTGTCTCTCTCCCAACTCCCTTCCCTGTATCTCTTTCCCTCCCGGTCCCTTCCCTGTGTCTCTTTCCTGCCACCTCCCTTATCACCCTCCTCAACCCCCTCCTCAACCCCCTCCTCATCCTCCCTCCTCATCCCCCCTCCTCATCCTCCCTTTTTAGCCTACAAAAAAGGGCTGAAAAACTCGGCATTTACTCGAGTATATATGGTATATAAATTTGTAAGCTGGGGGGCCAGTTGATCTGAGAATTTTTTTAGTACAGGTTCGTGAAACCATCTGGTCCTGGAGTTTTCCCCAATTTTGTACTTAGAATACGATTTTTCACCTCTTCCAGAGTAATGCTGGCATTTAATGCCTCAATCTCTACAGGAATCAAAGAAGGAAGATTGCACGAATCTAGAAAATACTGCATAGCTTTCTTATCTAATTTCGGAGATGCTCTATATAGATTTTGATAAAAATCAACTCAAGGTCCCTTCTTCTTTGTTGTTTTTTGTGTCTAGCTGCTAACTTAATACACATCGCTCTTATACAGGCTTTATGAGATGCCCAGACCCATCCATATCACATATTTTGTCTTAGATTTTTTTTTTTATTCCAATTCCTTTGAAATTTGATCTGGGAACACTCATTAATCCTCCAAGAAAATTGTGGGCATCACTACCTTCCCAAGTTGACCTTTATTCTAACCAGAGAGTGATCCGACCATGTACACGGTTCAATTTCTACAGCACTGACCAGATCTATTTGCGAGGCATCCACTAGCAAGTAATCTATTCTGGAGTACGTTTTATGCATGTGCGAGTAGAAAGTATATTCTCTATCCCGCCTATGCAATCATGTGGGTTCCTTGTTGGGGAGTATACTGAGACTAAGACTAAAGAGACAATTGACTCCAAGACCCTGCCTTTTAAGATAATATAACGACCTAGTGGATCTACCTCTGTAGTCTCCAATTAGAAAGGAACATTTTTAATATGGCTGTCTCTTCTTTTTTTGTGGTTTGGCTGGTCGCATAGCACATTGAATATCTCTTATGGAAAAAATTGGGAACCTTGTTATTTACAAAATGCATTTCCTGGATGAAAAGGACGGCAGGTTGAAACCTTTTGTACATCAAGAAGGCTTTTCACCTTTTGAAGGGGGAGCTGAATGCTTTAACGTTATGTGTAAGTACAATAAACTCTGATTCAGGTGTCATTACAGCCTCCCAATTGAGTTTCTATATATACACACTTACCCTCCAAGAGGCCCACTTCGCCTACCACCACCCCGGAGACTCTAGACCGCAGGAAGAGGCCGACACCCCCCAGAAGAAAAGGTCTTCCTACATCATAGCGTTTGGCAAAATGGATAAAAGAAAAGCACATCATTATCCCCCATCTGAAAAAATATCGTGAGGCTTTGGTCTGTTTCAACATTCCTGCAACAACTACACCTTTGTTACCCCCTTGGCAGTGGTCTGGCTTAACTCTATCACTATACAAACACACAATAATACAAAAAAAAATGAACTATATCATAGACATCTATAACATTTCCATGTCTAATCCTCATGTTCAGAGGTTTTGCACCCAAGGTGTCTAGGGTTAGCGGAGGATTTTTTTTTTAACTTTGTCTATTTTCCCCTAGACTGATGAAGCCACTTATATAAAAATAAAAGAACTGTTACTGTAACTTACTGCAATTTACCCTGCTTTAAAAGAGCATATTATTACAGAAAAAAATATTTTATTTTTCACTTTGATAACACTTTACCCGGAGCCCTGTCAGCCCCATCCTTTTCGTACTATAATGTCCAGCTTAAGAAACTGCCTTAACAAGTTTTTTTTTTACCCTTTTATTTAATCAAGTATCATCACTTTGACTACGTAGTTCCAAGGAGATCTTGTCCCCTATTGGACTTCCTTAATTTTGAGTCAGCGGCCTCTCATTGCTGCTATGGCCGGGGTGTCTGCCAATTTCCCCCTCTGTCTGCCTTGTGGGCTATTTGCTCTCCGTGCTTTTTTTGCTTGAGGGAACTTCTGTCCACTGCCTCGATGGGCGCTCCCTTTGCTTTGTTACTTGCGCATTCAAGTTAGTGCCCTCTGATATCAGCCGATTATCAACTAGTGTTGTTTGACACTCCCCTAAGGTATGGGTCACAAAAGTCTTTTCACTAAGTTGAAAAGTCAGGGATAACGTGAATCCCCATCTATAAGGGATTTTGTTTTTCATTAATATCTCTAGGGTCGGTCTCATGTCCCTTCTTTTACTTAAGGTACTTGGAGCCAGGTCGGCATAGATTTGTATTCCATCCGCCCTCCTAGAAGCAAATATGATGGTATTCCCGGGCTTCTGGCGTAGGAATCTGGCAATGATATCTTTGGATTGTTCTGAGTTCATGGAGGCTTCAAGAGCCCTGTGGGCTCTTTCAATCTCATAATCTCTCACTTGCAGATCAGGAAGGATATTAGCAATGACCGCTTGCAGGTAGGGAATTAAGTCGGTCACTCTCCGAGGGACCCCCCTAAATCCCAAATTATGCTGTCTGGATCGATTTTCTAAATCCTTCAACTCCGCCTCTAAGATTGTGATTTGTGAGGCATTGGCGGAGATATCACGTCGATCTGCAGCCTGCGTTTTAATAATTTGATCTGCAGAGGTTTCTAGAACCTGGGTCGTCTGTCCCAGCTCCTGTACATCTATTTTAATGTCTTGCAGAGCTATGGAGAGTTGTGTTTTTAATAGGCTCTCAATCCTATCGATGCTTCTTTCCGACAGATCCATATTTGAGCCTCCCTGTGTTTGCACTTTCTCAGAGTCTGTGGAGTCTGAGTGTTCTGTGTTAACCTGATCTAGATGGGTTCGGGTTGAAGATACAGCTGGGAAGTGATCACAAATGCCCTTCGAAGACGTGCTCTTCATTGTTTACCCATGCTGCCTAAGACAAATATCGTTGTTGATTGTACTAAAAAATCACTTTTGGGGTCTTGCAAATAAACGGCTTTTCCTGACTGTAATCAGCTAACTTGGCGATACATTACTCTCTTATAACGCTTCTAAGGGATGTGGCGCTGTTGCCCTTGTGCTTGCGGTTATGACATTTGGATTAAAGGGTGTCCATCTGGACCAGCCAGCATTTTTGCCTATGCTCCCTCATTATTAGTGTACTAATTTCAATATCCTAGAAAAAGGAAAATAAAGGAGTTATGTTCAGATATATGCGTGTGATTGCATCTCTCCAAAGTGTACCCCCGTGTCCTGCGTCTACTGTACTGTACCATAGCTCCTCTACACTAGACTCCTGATTGGAAGAATCTTTACATTCACAATTTTTCTCTTTCTTTTTCTTCCTTTGGGGGTAGCAGTTGATTGTATATAGGACCCCAGAGGAGTACACTGGCACCAAAAAAGCACAAAAGTGAGTGTAGACTAGCTTTCTACCTGGTATTCCATATCTTCACAGTCTTTTTGCTCATCATCCAGGGAACCGACTCCATGTGTCCCTTCAATAAAGTCTCTTTCCCTTTAGGGTTGTGGCGGTTATATTGCTCCTCTACCTAAAGTTTATGCATGTCTCTGCAGCGCTGCTGAGCCCTTTCATCCTCCCTGTCCAGCCAAGTACTTCTTCCTCCTTTGGCTTTCTATGCCCATTCTTTCTGCACCACTTCTGCTGCCCAGCGGACCAATCTGCCTACCTCCGCTCTCCAAACAGGCCTCTGTCTCCCCTGCACTCCCAAGTCGTACTCTCTCTCCTCCTCGGGACTCTGGGATGGTGCGTGCTGCCTCACCTAGATCTCCGACAGTCCTCTGCCTGTCGCTTCCGTCTCCCTCTATCTCAATCCTCCACCAGCACTACTCGTAGAGCCATTATCTCTTGTGCTGATTACCTGGGGTTCTCTCTCTTCCAGTCCCTCAGGTAAAGCAGGGAGCTTCCGGCACAGGAGGCCCGATGTTGTAGGCCTCAACTGCTTGGAGATGGTACTGGGCTCCAACCTGTACTCCCAGGTATCTGTTTGCTCCTCGACGTCTCCAGAATATAAATATCAGGCTTTTGGTAAGCTTTCCCCCCTGATTTGGGTCAATAAATCCCTTAAGGATTTCACACTGCGGAGCTGCAGCTATGACCGTCTGCTCTCTCTGAAGCTTAGACACGCCCCCTCAGGCATCTTTTATTTAACTGCCTCTTCACATAGCTGTAATCGCCTGCTGAGCCCTCTGTGTTATTCATGATCATTAGAATAACCTATCCCTCAATTTATATTACTGCATTTACTAAGTATATATTTTCCTAGGTAGAGCCTAAAGGAGTAAGTTCAGTTTATAAAAGCTCTAGTACCTAAAACGGAAAAACGGATGTGCTTCGCCATTAGCTTTATCTAAGAATTAGTTCTCTGTGAACAAACTGTCAGTCATGGTCCGGGTCCCTGGTTCTCTGCACAAACTATCAGACATGGTCTGTGGCTCCTGGTTATCATAACAAACTGCCAGACATGGTCTGGACCCCCTGACTCTATGAACAAACTGCCAGACATGGTCTGGACCCCCTGACTCTATGAACAAACTTTCAGACATGGTCTTGGGCCCCTGGATCTCTGAACAAAATGCCAGACATGGTCTGGGGCCCCTGATTTTCTAAACAAACTGCCAGATATGTTCTCATACCCCAAGCAAATGGAAAAGCAAAAGCAAGTGTTTTTAAGTGTCTTGCAAAATTGCAAAAAATAATTGATTACTGTTTAGTCTCTGCTAATGAGGAAATCAAATGTAGATGTATTTCCTTATAATGAGCACACGGAAACACTCTAATGAAGTGTGCTTCAGAATTCATAAACATGGTTGGGATATTTCATATTAATGTCCTTCTATGTGATAGAAATATAATCTGATATAATCTCCTTAGGAAGCCAAATTAAATCAATAGTCTGGTTGCAACTGACACCAGCAGCTCACAAACATGAACAGCCAGTCTTGGTACTCAACTAATACAACTCACTCAGTAGTTAATTGGGAGCTGGCAACATTTGTATATTTTAGTTGACATAATCTTGAGAAGATTTGACAGAATCTCCTACCAGTGATAGGACCGAGGGAATGCTGACAGGGAAGTTCACCTAATGGATATAACCTTTTAAATCTGTCCTACCATTGGAGTGTGAAGGATGTCTCTCAGTTATATGTGCTGCCAATAAATCAACAATTAAATACTGATTTAGTAGGAAAGTGGAATGAAGAACCAAAACGTTATCAGTAGTTTGGCTTCATGACAGGGACCTAAAACAACTCAATTGGCTCCTGCAACAATGATACAAAACCATAAGGCTGCCATTCAATTGAGCAAATTCTAGTTTCTGGAGCTCGTAATGTAACCCGTAAAATAATTTGCTATTCAATTGGCGTCTTTTAGCTACCCCCAAACGATTTGCGGTTTACAGTCTGAAAATCCCTGCGGTCGTCAAAATCGTAACTCCAACCCATCTAAGCCTTTGATATTTCAAGCCTGTAAATGTTAATGTTAAAATCGCTTTTCAATTGCTACAGCTCCTCAAGCCGGCAAATGTTTTCACACTCGTAAATGGCAAATGTAGAAGAAAATCCTACGAGTACCAGATAGGACTCGCAAGGGGGTTAAACACCTGTTCGTAGCACTGTAAATGCAGATAAAAAATCAATACTTCACTTTAAAAGATGGGGAAAACAATGAAAGACATTAGAATTAATTGCACAATAGTCACAACCTCGCAAATCTAAATAATTTGTTGGTGTTTTATTTCTGTGTTATATCAATCTCAGTAATCAAGGAGTTAATTTCATATCAAGCCACCCACATGAACTAGAACAGTCTTGTCATTCATTTTTATTAGTTTGTACATTACCGGATTGCGAGTCTGATCACATATCAGACTTCTAAACACTAATTGATTGATGTTTAACCTCCATGTTTTACTGACGTCATTAAAACACTCTCATTTACTATTGGCTGTTTCTAAATTGGTAGCTACGGCCTTGCTTAATTGATCATGATCATGCTCTGAAATGCTACTTGAATGGAGGCATAAGGGCCATATTAAATACAATGCCCCTAGCGGCAACGGCACACCCGCAAAGCCTGCAAGCTTGAAATTCTGGGTAGTTACAGAGCTATTACATTCAACCATGCCGCGACCTATGTGCCGGAGACACAAGCCCGAAAACCCTTTCCGCACACGGAAGCTATTAAGGGGCTAGCCGAGATGGGATCGGTCGTTACGATCCAATTGTGGTATAACATAGTGTGACACAGGCCTCTCAGCCATAGAAAGCGTTTTAGCCAGACAGATGATTGACAGAGGGAGATTATAAATTTGCATACCACCCGCCCATGCATTGACTGTGTTATATTTTCTGACGAAGTAGCAGGCAGGTCTCGGAGTTGGAGGTTATTGAGAGAGAGAGAGAGAGAGAGAGAGCAGGAGTATTTTGAGAGCAGTAATTTGCGGTTTTGTTCATTTATCTTTATTTACGATTTTACACTTAATCCTTGATTACACATATTTACAGATTACACATAATTGCAATACACATAATTTAAAGAACACACATAGACACACATAGAGCTAGGTCACTCCATACACCCCCCACACCGCAACAAATACACATAATACACAATTTTTTTTTCCATCATATATTTACAGTAACACTTATTTTTATTTATCGTTATATTATTTTTGTAATTGAAATGGAGAGAGGAGGTGAGAGGTGTGGAGAGGAGAAGAGAGAGGTGGCCCTGGGTAGTAGTGGAGGAGAGGAGTAGCAGGAGGAGAGTGTAGAGGAGGAGGTGGGTGGTGGCAGGGTGGCTCTAGCACCAGGAACACCTAGAAGAGGGACAGAGGGGGAGGGGCCTGATCCCAGGTGGTGTGATATTTCGGGGGAGGGACAGGTCAGGGAGGTAAGGATCCCAGCCCACAGTTGGGAGGACAAGAGGCTAATGGCAAGCACAGGGCCCACAATTACACACACCGGGAGAATGTGGTACTTCTTGGTACTATCCGTGGCCGTCCCCTGATACTTACAGGGGGGAGGGAGGTCAAAGCCAGGGCCTAGGGCTCAGGTATGGAAGGAGGTAGCAGCTGAAGTTACAGCACCAAGGGATGTGAGGTCCATCAAGCACCGTTTTGATAATATCAGGACCAAGGTGAGGAGAAAGATGGCCAAGGAGGACAAGAACATGACTGTGAGCTATAATGAATGGGTGAGGGTCGACAATGACCTTCTGAGACAGGCCTAGGGCATCACATTTCTAGGGGTCAGCAGGTTGACTAAAGTTGTCTATGCAATGCCATGGAATATGCACAGAAATGTCCATATCCAGAGAATTTTATGTCTGTAAGGGTCCCTGGTACTCTTTGACTTACTGTATAATTACATGTAAATGGCATCACTCAGTCGGGTCCAACTCTCTGTGACCTCATGGACAACACACCATGCTGATCCACCTGGTTTTCATGAAAGAGGAGTGGATTGCCATTTTCTTCTCCAGTGGGCCACAGCATACAGCTCCTGGTATTCACAGGTGGTCTCCCATCCAAGTACTGACCAGTGTGACCTCTTGGTTCCCTGGCTGGCTTTGAACCCAGGATGCTGTAGTGAAAGCATCTGCATCCTATCCACTGAGCCACCAGGGATAATTACACACTTATAATTTTAGTGACGTGGAGAATGTCATGCCTAAGGACCCACCCACTCCTGACACATCACAGCCTATGTCAAAGGAACCAGCCTCTCCTGGAGCAAGCCAGGGCCTTATGCTAAGATTAAAGAGCAGTGAGCATGACAGCTGAAGCAAAGAGAAAGGGGATTTTGTTTAAAGTGTGAAATACAGCGTTTAGAGATGTTTATGTGTCTCTGTATAGGGATTTTTTTCTATATGATCAGATACTGTGGTTGAAGTGAATGTGAAGTAGAATTGATCTAGATATTGTACATGCAAAGGTGTTAATTACTGAGATTAGGATTAAGAGATATTAAAGAGATGTTGTACCTGATGAGGCATTACTTAAAAAAGTGCTGTAAATTTAAATTAAAGTAGATATAGATTAAGAGATTCTGGAGCAGAGCTGAAGCAGGGTTGTTGCATTTGTTGTTGTAAAAGAATTTGCCTGTGACTGGTTAAGCGAAAGAAAGAGGGGATAAGAATAAAAAATAAAAAATAAAAAATAAAGTAGATATAGACTAAGTTGTCTAGATGATTCAGGAGCGGAGCTGGTTGTCGAAGGTAAAGAAGGTATACTTGCTAAATACCTTGGCAATGGCATTGCTGTGAAAAAGTGGCAGTTGGGGGCAATGTATTGATGAATTGGGCCCAATGAATGAGAGTACTGTGAGTGTCAGTACCATGTGTAGTGAGTGCTGTGTGAAAAAATTAAAGAAAAAAGGAAGATTGGTCCTTTGTTCTGTGTTATTGTTGAGTGTGCTATTGTTGAGTATTATGAAGTGTGTGAGCTAGAGTGAGATCTGTCTATGTGTGAGGACATCATGCATGTACTGATTGTCATGTGAAGTTGTGTTGCTTGAAAGAGAGATCTGTTGTTGGTCTACTGGGATAGTGTATACTAGCTATTGGTATTTATATAGGAAAATAGTGTGCATATTATATCATTGCACATTTGAGCCAAGTGTGTCCATTATATGTTACATAGTTGAATTAGATAAGACTTCAAAGTCTGTATTAAATATCTGTTGCTTTTCCAATTAGTGTGGAATGTGCACATTCCAGAGAAATAAGACACAGACACGGTGTTTCTGTATAGTAGTTCTCAAAGCGCTCTGTATTAAAATGGCAGTTTACACGTTTATATGTAGAAAACGTTATCTGATCAAGCGTCACATGATTCCTTTGTCTAGGAATTAATAGCTTTATTGATTGGTTCAAAATTGCTGCAGTGTGTCATCATCATACTGGTCAGTTTAGGGAGGAACCGTTCATTTGTCCTTATTTGGTCACGGATGTATGCATCATCAGGCCACTCCCATTTGTAGTTCATCCTCCATGTTGTTTGTAGTCCATCCTCCATTTTAGGTAATCTTCTTCTCATTAATAAATATATAAGTGAGTAAGGAATGCAGACAAACATAATAACATGAGAAGACATTTTCCTAATTATCATCCATAACAGTCCCCCCTAAAATGTACTCTTTTTATGTTATTAATGAGTGTGGAACCTAAGAAAAGCAGCTGTACTTATGTTAATGCGTGATGAGGGGTAAACTCCCCCCTAAACACTAGGTGTATATCTGTCCCTGAGGATGAGGTGCATGACTGCTAGAAAGCCCTAAACATCTGTGCTGTGAACGCCCGTTCTTCTTTGTACACTTGAGTAGCCATGGCTTACCCACGGCCCCTCCTGCCACTGTCACAGACAAGTCAGATGCCTTTCCCTAGCCCCTTGTATCAGGAACATGTGGGACAAGGGGTTTATGTGGAAACCTCACTCCTAGATACAATAGACCGTAACACTCTATGTGACTCCTCACAGTTGTCATCATCACAAAATTCTCGGTGCACAAAGGTTGATGTGACTCCAGTAACTGACTTCATAGAAAAATATGTTCGGACACATGGGATAATACAGCAGGTAACAAATGCAAGAATTATCAGTATTGAAAGAAAGACAATGTCAACCTGTAACAATACTCTCTGCCAGTTGTTCATCCACCCAAAACATTTATCCCAATAGTCTGTGTTTCCAGAATTCTCCTTCAATTCTTGTGCCAAGTTGTTTAGTTCTTTAATGGCTAAAGTAATCTTACCGTTTGGACCAATATTATCAGGTATGTAGGTGCATCAGTTGCCAGTGTCAGTGTCGGGGAGCATTTTACACCCCCCCCCCTTTCTAGCATGTCTAGTGCCATTCTATTCTGGAAGGCCATGTGTGATGTGGCCTTCAATTGTTCTGCAACTCCTTGCAGAGCGTCTCTTGTATAATCCACAAACCTTTGTTGGTTATAATATATATATATATATATATATATATATATATATATATATAATTGATTCAAGCAACATTTTATTTACACCAATCATTGGTATCAGTGATTCAAATCCTGCTGCTATCTGGTTTCGGCCCTTGAACTCATCAAGCACCCCCCTTGGGACTCCACTAGAATCTATGTACACATGGGAATCAAAACTTTCTCTAGGTTCAGATGATGATGTATGTCTCTTCCTTCTGGACTGTGTCTGAGGAACACTATCTAGATCACCATAATAGGTTGGAACAATGTGTAATGACATTATGGCTTTAGTCATGGTACGTTCCCCACGCCATACTCCTGACAGTCTTACCCTGAGTTTCATATCTCCACACAACCAATATACGTCCCCCAAAGATTGTGTCTGATTGACTAGCATGGTGGCTGAAGTGACAAAACCCACTTGGGAACCTCTGTAAGTTGAACCCCTGAGAAACGTTTCTCCTGTAACACATATAATTTCCAGGGTACACAGTTATACCTCTCCCTGGGTGGGGATTACTAGTCATCACGGGGTACGTTTTCCTCCATTGTTCACTTCTTCTGGACCTGCCGTCTTTTGCAATTCTTTGAGCAATCTTAAATCTGTTGGCAGAGTCTGTATTGTATAAATGTTTATTTCTCCATCCACCTCTCTCCTTTCCATTTCCTGTGATACCATTGCTGCCTTCTTAGCCATCTGGTCTGCTAGATGGTTTCCTCGTGCTTCGTCTGAATTTAGCTTCCCATGTGCCTTTACTTTCAGTATGGCTACTTCCTTCGGGAGTGCTAAAGCATCTAGTAGTTCACGGATGGCTTTGTCATGCTTCACTGGAGTGCCTGCGGCTGTCATGAATCCTCTAACTCTCCAGATTACTCCAAAGTCTTGAGTCACTCCCAGAGCATACCTTGAGTCTGTATAGATGTTAGTTCGGACTCCTGTCGCAACCTCACAGGCCTTGGTCAATGCAATCAACTCTGCTTCTTGTGCTGACATGGAGGGAGGTAGTGAGAAGGCTCGTATCACATCTTTTTCTGTAGTCACAGCATATCCTGTGTGATATTTTCCATTCTCATCAGCATACCTTGATCCATCCACATACAGAGTGATGTCTGGGTCTGTCAGGGCAAGTTCTTTTACATTCGCAAGGTGTGAGGTCTCCATTTCCATTTGTTGAAGGCAGTCATGGGGTGGATTTGTGAGTCCTGGGACTGCATATGGGTCTCTGGCTTGTATACTGGGAGTGCTGTCTGCTCGCCAGTGGAGAGTTTTCTTTTCCACTCCTTCCTCTTCCTCTGCAGATTCCCACCATTTTAATGCAGCTCCTAATGTCTTCCATCCATCCGGTGCGAACTTGGATATTGCAACATGTGGAATTTCTGTATCCCAATGCTTGTAGAGCGCTTCTGCTTCTTGTGGGCGCTCCACCGTAAATGCACTATCACCTGCTGCATTGTTGTACAATGTCTTTAGGTTTACGGTGACCTGCTTCAATTTAGTGATACTTGCTTCATATTGGAAATCTCGGCCTGGAGATGTTTATTCCACAGCGTGCAATATAGAGGGTCTTGTGTCTCATCTGTGAGCGTCTGGCCGTTTCCACCACCTTCCAGTAGACGTCTTTTTACATATAGATTGGTTATTCCTGAGTTTGGGTTCAAAATCAGGTTGTACAATCAGGCTGTACAAAAGTATCCATCTTCCTTTCTCCCCCCTCTGGAAATGGTAAGAGAGTGGCTGGATTGAGAACATAGCATGTCTGTAAAGTAACATTGTCTGGTAGAAGAAGGGAACATTGCAGACGGAGGTGTCTGGATGTAGTCATGTGCTTAGGTAGAGTCTGCTGTATGATGGCCGCAATATTATGTGGTGCCAGAACTGTCAGAGGATAGCCACGGAATATATACATCACATGTGTAGAAGGATTAATTCGGGGGTTAAGGGCTGCCTGTTTTCTTTTCCTGTATTTAATATTTGCAAACTATTCAAATACAAACTCCATTTTGGATCAAATTCACATGCAAAATCTTTCTTCCAAATCACTTACTATAACATTCTAGGAACTATTCACTTCAGTCCCGTACTTAACTTACAATAATTCCCAACTAACACTCCACTTCTTCCTTCATAGTTATCATAAGTGGAACAGTGCCTAGGTTCACTGATATCAGTCATCTGGGGTAATGCCTGAGTGTGTTGTACTTGCATTAGTCCTTCTGATATGAGTGGTGCATTTAGATCTCTGAGCATAAATTTACCAATCCGTCCTTTTGCTTCTCCTCTAACCCAGTCACCCATTAGGTATGTACCTGCGTCTGTGGGTCTGGGCCACCCATTAGGTATGTACCTGCGTCTGTGGGTCTGGGGGTGAGTCGCATGTTAGCTCCAGTCTTGCCATTTGGCGAACATTTGCCTGGCTTTATTAGAGTTATACGTTCAAGTAAAGGGCTTCCACTCAAATCTGTTCTATCAGAGGCACTTTGTGGTCTGTAGCCCCAAGCTGTCCCAGTGTTCCATCCTACAGCTTCCCAATGACTACAATCTTTTCCCCAAGTCTGGTCTGTAACACATATGTATATACATGTGCTGTGAGTGTCTTTATACAAGTTACATTGTTGAGTCACGCTTAGCTGTTGGCAACATACAACATGACAATAATCGAAGGACAATGTGATCATATGTGGTTTAGATGGATTGTACCAAAATGTAATACCATCTTTCTTCTCACTAATGAATGCAGAAGGTTCTACTTTAGTTAAGAACAGACAGAAAAGGATATGTGTTATGATCATCATGATGTTGGCTGCTATGGGTCTGGTGCTGCTTGCAATGAGATGCATGAAAGGGACCAAGTAGGCCGTCCTTCAAGTTTAACTGAAGAACTTGAAAGGGATCATCATATCTGGATTCCAGAGGATTCTTTTTCACAAATCTCTTGACCAGGACCCAAGCTCCAGGAAGTAGTTGATGAGTACCAATGTCTACTTCTGGATCTGGAATAGGAGAAAACACTTGTGCATGTATTTTAGTCAGTGCTTGAGATAAAACAATCACATAATCAATAAATACATCAGATTTAAACTTCAATTGCTGAGGATAATAAGGATCTCCTGAGGGGACAGAGAAAAACTTCCCTCCAGAGAGTGTACCCCATGATTACCAATGTTATTCTTGGACATAAGGTGAAAACCCTTTTTATTTTTTACTGCGTCTAATGGCAACACTTTGTACTCAGGATAAGATGTTTATAAATCTTCCCTTCTCTTCAATCCTTCCACACCACTGACTGTTTTATCCTGTATAGTATCTCACAAATTAATAGCCTGATTTACTGTTTCATCCGGAGCGCATGCTATTAATAACTCACAGAATTCTGTATCACCGTTGCAGACAGGCGTGTAGGAGTTGATTTACATGAGCAGAGATTGCTAATAAAAGCTTAAGAAGCTTAATAAAACATTGAATGTCTCCTATACCTTCCTTTTAAGAAAGATTAATATTCCCAAGGAGTAGTGGATACAGGGCACTGACTCCAGCAGAGGTAGCATAGTAAATGCTTCGTCATAGGTTTTAAAAGGGGTTGGTCCTAAAGTTAGTCAACTCCCATTTTCCTAAGTTGGCAAGTTGGGAGCCATGATGGGGCGGTGGCTGTGAGTTAAGAATTTCATGGTGTCTTTGTTCAACAAACCACTAAAATGTAGCAAACACCATTCTTCTCTCAATAATACAGACAGACATATTTTCACATAAAACTCTAATACGCACACAGAGTAGATGGGAGGAGGGAAGGGGAGTGGTTTGCTTTGCTTTGTCATAAGATGGGGTGGCCAATCCCTCTCATACAATGCAAACCGGTCACCTCCCTCTTCAAAGAGTACAGTATCGAACACACAGAAACATCAGACAAAATATTTCAAAAGAATACACGCATATGTATGTACTTCACAAACACACCTGTCTTACACTTACAAACAAGATAAACTATAAATCCTCCACTTATTTCAGTGGTGGACACAAATTCTCTAACCTGCATTCCTCAATTGTATTGCAAAGAAAAGGAATTACAGTAAATACTCACACATTTACTTGCAGCAAAACACAAGACAATCCATCTACTTTATAAACGAAAGCAATCAGAATATTATATAAATGTATGTAAGGAAAAGTTCCTTAATATTTCTGTGTTCATACCTTAAACAGCATAGCAATACAGCAAAATATGTTAACACCTTCAAATACAACCTAGCATTGGCGTAGGAAGAATTCTAAGATTCGTCCTTCAAATAGTTAAACCAGATGGGAGGGGGTGGATGAGGAATTTCTCTCTCTCTCTACAGCTGTGACCAAGGTCAAAAAAAAAAAACACACAGAGAGAGATCAGCTTGTAGTTTTTTTAGGGAGAGAAGTTCTAAGCTGCATTTCTTATCAAAACATGCATAACAACCAGCAGTGACATAGCATATAACATTATAATCATCAAACCTTTTCTGCAGAAAACTTTAGATTCAAAAGACATATGATTTCAAGATCATGCGCATTATGCGTCACACACACGTTTTTAACCACCCGCAGTGAATGACAGACGTCCCTTAAAGTTTTCAAGCTACTTTTTCCGGCCTGAACATCATGACCCTCAAGGGATATCGTCTATCCAACATGCATAGACATTTCCCAGGGAAAAAAAATATCTATTTCCCCAGGGCACACATATGCAAGTTCGTATTTGCGACCTCTGGTTTATATGCACGTCTCTGGGTACAAATCATCCGTCTTCCAGATAGTCACAAATACACGTGTGTGTCGTGAATCACATGTCTAAGGAATCTAAACTCACAATACCAACAGACCACACACACACACACCGGCAACAGATATCTATTATCACAGGTTTTTTAAAACGGACCTTGAGCAAGCTATACTACCTGTGCTTTGAATGCCTGCCAATAGCCGAGAAAGAAATAGTGACTTGCACAGTACTAAATATCGACCTTACCAGACATATTTCCTGAAGGTTCCTTCTGCTGCTGAAAGTCACCACTTCGCTCCTTCTCGGCTATTGTCAGGTCATAAACTCAAGGCCTCACGCTGGGCGCCAACTGAATTAGATAAGACTTCAAAGTCTGTATTAAATATCTGTTGCTTTTCCAATTAGTGTGGAATGTGCACATTCCAGAGAAATAAGACACAGACACAGTGTTTCTGTATAGTAGTTCTCAAAGCGCTCTGTATTAAAATGGCAGTTTACACATTTATATGTAAAAAACGTTATCTGATCAAGCGTCACATGATTCCTTTGTCTAGGAATTAATAGCTTTATTGATTGGTTCAAAATTGCTGCAGTGTGTCGTCATCATACTGGTCAGTTTAGGGAGGAACCGTTCATTTGTCCTTATTTGGTCACGGATGTATGCATCATCAGGCCAATCCCATTTGTAGTTCATCCTCCATGTTGTTTGTAGTCCATCCTCCATTTTAGGTAATCTTCTTCTCATTAATAAATATATAAGTGAGTAAGGAATGCAGACAAACATAATAACATGAGAAGACATTTTCCTAATTATCATCCATAACATAGTTACATAGGGCCTCATTCTATTACCGGCCGTAAATCGGCCGTAAGGCTGCGATTCCTTGCGGGGGTTCAGTTAACTCGCGATTCAATTATACGGCCCGCAAGGATCTCCCCTTACGGCCGGCCGCATATCTTGGAACCGGCCGTAAGCTCTGAAATATAAAAACGCAAAAATAAATTCAAGCCTGCACTGTACAGCTCTGTAAATGCTAGGGATCATATTGGGGGACATGAGGATTAAAAGTAACCCACTCTCAAGCTTGCACATCAGCCCAAACCAGAGTTCAAATTAACTGTTTATTTTCCGGCTGCGGCGTTGGCGGGTCTGAGGTGCTCCAAGCACTCTGGACTTTTTACATGGATATTTTACGGATATTAAAAATAAAATATTTTACGGATTTGAGTATAGGATAATTATGTGCTATTTTTTCTAACACCTAAAATCCCTTTATAGTCTTCTCAAAGTGGAGGATGGCTTTATTTGAGCTATTTTATGTGCTTAATTGGTGCTAGCGGGACCTCTTTCCTGCAAGTAAGCTGCGGCTCGCTTTTAGCCTTGCAGAGAGGGTTCCCGGAGCAATTGAATTGCAAATAGGAATTTCTTACGGCCGAAACGCAAGCCTGCCGGAGCCCCCGGCCGTAAGGGAATAGAATAGCCGAATAGCTTGCGGCCGGTCCTTGAGGCCCCGCAACGGCTGCGGCCGCTAATAGAATGAGGCCCATAGTATTTAAGGTTGAAAAAAGACTTTCAGTCCATCAAGTTCAACCTTTTAAGATCTCCTCTGATCTGCAATATGCGGATTAACTATTAATTAATTAGTTGTATATATATATATATAAAAAAAAAAGTAATCAATTCCCTCCTGATCCCAGACACCGGCGACCAGACTTCTCCCTGTATCAATACTGCCTCTCTAATTATCCATGATAACCCTGAATTCCGTTTTTAATTAGAAATAAATCCAGTCCCCTTTTAAAGTTATCTATCGAATCTGCTGTCACCACCTCCTCTGGTAGAGAATTCCACAGATTAACCACCCTTACTGTGAAGAAACCTTTTCTTTCTTTAAGGTGGAATCTTTTTACTTCTAACCTCAAGGGATGACCTCTTGTCAGTTGAAAACCTCTTGGCACAAAAAGCTCCTTTGACAAATCTTTATACTGACCCTGGATGTATTTATTTTAAGGTAATCATATCTCCTCTTATACGCCTTTTTTCTAGAGAAAATAAGTTTAATTTGGTTAGTCTTTCTTCATAACTTAGCCCCTCCATTCCCCTTATTAGTTTTGTTGCCCTCCTCTGTACCTTTTCCAGCTCTAAAATGTCCTTTTTATGAAGTGGTGCCCAAAATTGTACTCCATATTCCAAATGTACTCCATATTCCATATACTAGAGATTTGTATAGTGGCAGAATTATATTTGCTTCCCTGGCTTCTATACCCTTTTTAATACATGCTAATATTTTATTTGTCTTTGCAGCTGCTGCTTGGCTTTGAGCACTGTTACCTAGGTGGTTGTCCACAAGCACTCCCAAATCCCTTTCAATATCCGATACATCTAGATTTGCTCCATTAAGATTATAAATGGCATGGCTATTTTTACTTCCCAGATGCATAACTTTACATTTATTCGTATTAAATCTCATCTGCCATTTAGATGCCCATTCCTCAATAGTATGTAAAACCCTTTGGAGGGAAAGCACATCACTATCTGATTTAATTACCTTGCACAACTTTGTGTCCTCAGCGAAAATGGAGACACCCCACTTCAATCCTACCATATTAATAAATATGTTAAAAAGGAGAGGACCTAATACTGAACACTGATGAACCCCACTTACCACATTAGTCCAATCGGAGTATGTTCCATTTAAAACAACCCTTTGCTTCCTCTCTTTTAGCCAGCTCTCAATCCATGAGCAGACAACTCCTGTATCTCTTTGTTTGCACAATAGTCTCCCATGTGGCACTGTATCAAAAGCCTTTGCAAAATCCAAAAAGACTACATCCACTGAGTTGCCTTGATCCAGGTTCCTACTAACCTCCTCATAGAAACTAATTAGATTTGTTTGACATGATAAATCCATGTTGACTCCTACTTATAATCCTGATCAAATAGACATATTCTTGTATATTATCCCTTATTAACCCTTCTAAAAGCTTCCCCACTACAGAAGTGAGGCTCACTGGTCTATAATTCCCTGGATTTGCTCTTGCTCCATTTTTAAATATAGGTATCACATCAGCTTTTCTCCAGTCATCTGGTAGAGACCCTGTGTTAAGGGAATCTTGAAAAATTAAATATAATGGTTTGGCTATTACAGAACCCAGTTCCCTTAGTACCCTTGGATGTATTCCATCAGGACCCGGGGCTTTATTAACATTTATTTTTTCCAACCTCTTTTGGATTACTTCCTGTGTTAACCAATTATTTGGCAAAGGCAGTGTAGCCCCATTATGTTGCCGTGTGCCAACCACTGGTACCTCCCTTGTGTATACCAAAGAAAATAACCTATTTAGCTCATCTGCCTTTTCTTGGTCACTAACTATCAGATGGCCTGTGTCATATTGTAATGTTCCTATAGCTGCCTTCCTCGCCTTCTTCCCATTAACATACTTAAAAAATATTTTAGGGTTAGTCTTACTCTCTTTTGCAATTAATTTTTCATTTTCTATTTTAGCCAGTCTAATAGCCCTTTTGCAAGCCTTGTTGATTTCCTTGTATTCCTGTAAAGCAGTCTCTGTCCCCTCTTGTTTGTATAATTTAAATGCCTGTTTTTTACTCCGTATATTGATCTTTAAATCATTGTTAAGCCACATTGTATGGGATTTATTCATTTTACTTTTATTTCCACACGGTATATGCCGATGTTTATGGATATTTAGTAAGGATTTAAATGTTGTCCACTTGTGGTCAGTGTTTTTACCTGCCAGGTCTCTGTCCCAGTCTATACTTTGTATTGCTGCCCTTAGACCGTTAAAATCTGCCCTTTTTAAAATTAAGAGTTTTTGTTGGCCCCTTAAAATTTTGTTTTTTTAATTCGATCTCAAACGAGACTGTGTTGTGATCACTGTTTCCCAAAGGTTGCCCTATTCCAACATTAGATACTATGGGCCTCATTCAATTGCAATTCGGCCAATTGAATAGAGCTCTAAATAAGCACATAGCATATATTTTTTAAAGAAGTTATTAGTTAGTGAAAACCTTGCTTTTGGATAGATGCTTACTAACTTAAAACTTCTTTAAAAAATATATGTTATGTGCTTATTTAGAGCCGTATTCAATTGGCCAAATTGCAATTGAATGAGGGCCTATATCAATATTATTTGTGATGAGTAAATCTAAGATAGCTTCATTTCTAGTAGGCTCTTGTACAACCTGGGCCAGATAATGATCCCTGAGTGTACTCAAGAACCTGCTCCCCTTAGATGAACTGCTGGTCTCATTTATCCAGTTTATTTCAGGGTAATTAAAATCTCCCATTATTAGAACTTGACCATGCCTAGCTGCATTTTCTATCTGCAACAATAATTGTATTTCCTCACTTTCAGCTATATTTGGGGGTTTATAGCATACTCCTACTAATATTCTTTTGCAATTTGCTGCTCCGCTATTTGACTCTACCCACAAACATTCAGCTTTATCACTAGGTCCACCATAAATATATTTTCTGACTATAGGCTTAAATTCAGGCTAAACATACAGACAAATCCCTCCTCCTCGTTTACCATTGCCTCTATCTTTCCTAAACAGGTTATAACCATCCAGGTTAACAGTCCAGTCATGAGATTCATCCCACCACGTTTCAGTAATGCCTATTAAATCATATTTTTCATTAATTGCTAATAATTCTAACTCTCCCATTTTTCCTGGCAAGCTTCTGGCATTAGCAAGCATACACCTTATGTTATGAGTCTGAAGTTCTGAAGTGCCTGCCACTGTACTTGAATTACTTAGTACTACCTCCCTATTGACTATACTACCCCTCCCCCATCTCCTCCCTTATGAGTTGTTAATTCATCCCTTGTACCCTCTACACTTTCTACCCCATTACTTATATCTAGTCCCTCCCCCCCAACTACTAGTTTAAAAACTCTTTTAGCCTTTCTACCATCCTATCCCCTAGTACAAAAGCTCCCTAATCATTAAGGTGCAATCCATCCATACTGTAGAGATTGTACCGAAGTGAGAAGTCAGCCCAGTGCTCTAAAAACCCAAACCCCTCCTTAGTGCACCACATCTTTAGCCACGCATTAATCTCCCTAAGCTCCTTCTGCCTCCCTGGGCTAGCACGTGGCACTGGTAGTATCTCAGAAAATACTACCTTGGAGGTCCTTGCCTTCAGCTTATTACCTAGTTCTCTAAATCATTATTTCCACTAACTTTGTCATTGGTACCAATATGTACCAAGACTGCCGGTTCATTTCCAGCCCCTCCCAAAAATTTGTCTACCCGATCCACAACATGACGAACCCGAGCTCCCGGGAGACAGCAAACTGTTCGATTACTGGGATCTGGGTGACAAATCACCCTGTCTACCTTCCTAATAATAGAGTCCCCTACAACCAAAACCTGTCTGTTGCTCTGCCTATGCTGCCCTCCCACTCCTCCAGTAGAGCTGTTCTCCCGGCTGTTAGAGGGAACAGCTCTATCTGGCATTGCCATTCCTGAATGGACATCCCCAACAGTTTCACTCAATCTGACAAATCTGTTGGTGTTTGCCAACTCAGAACTGGCCTGCCTAGTCCTGTTCCCCCTGCTTTCCCTTGTAACTGTAACCCAGCTACCTCCCTGGACATCCTCACTAGCCCCAGCTCCGCCCTCCATGCTAGGCCCAGATAAACTGTGCTCAGTGAGCACCACCCCCCCTTCCAGTGGAGCAATATCACCAAGTGCTGCAATTCTCCGCTCCAGATCTCCAATTTGAGCTTCCAGAGAGTCAACATGATCACACCTTTCACAGAGGTATGGACCCTGGATCTTCTGTTCCAGTATTGCATACATATGACAGGATGTACACTGAGTGAGGTTGCCACTGGACTGACTCATAATTATTATTATTGTCTACAAAGTTTCAGTGGGAAAAATAAAGAATATAAAATAATATATTTGTATAAAGTTTTCCTCCTTTGTACTATAAATCTGCCCTCCCTTTTCTTTGAAGTCCCTACCCCTATTTAAACTCCTACAATTTACTAGAACTGCACCTGATACTGAAAATGTTTGCAAGCTCACAAGTTCGCCCCTTCCCCGTTTATACTAACTTCTGCTTTCTCACCTGGTCACAATTAGTGCACTCTGTAATTTATCAGCCTTTATCTGTGAAGGAAAATCCACTTGTAAGCAGGCCCCAAAACAGCTCACAAACTTTTTATACTAGTTAAACAGTCAAGCCACACCCTTCTCACCTGGGCACAATTAGTGCACTCTGCAATTTATCAGCCTTTATCTGTAAAGAAAAAAACACTTGTAAACAGCAATGTGACCGACAGTATAATAAAATTGCTTATAGAAAATATATAAACTGATCAATTTCAGATTAATTTTTGTATTTTAATATTTGTATTTTTTATACCGACGGCCATTTTGGATAATCAAAATTAAGGTTTTATTAAAATCTGGTTCATTAATTGTGTTAAATCTTTTAAAGGTTGATACTTGAGAAAATTTGTTGCAAAGAAAATCAGTAATTGGTAAAATACTGGGTTAAAATAAAAAGAAAAGATTTTCAAGGTTTTATTACAATTAAAAAAATCTGTTTTAAAAGCATACAATGTGCACATTATATTAAAGTCAGTGAAGCTGAACTATTTATTTCATTACACTGGGATACTGGCCAAAATCAAATGCTGATAGAACATCCAGTACTAATTCAAGTTCGTATATAGAGAATGCTTTGATAAGAATGCAACTGTTTCGTTTAAAAAAAAAAAACAGATTGTAAAAACCAATATATGTTTTTTGAGATAAATTGTAGCAGCGCTGTACACACCTTTTAGTAATATTTAGCTGCAAATATATCTGTTCAATAGAACTAATTATTTTTTAAGGTTTAAAAGGTGAATTTTTTATATGATTTATGATAAGCATAGAGGATGGTCAGAAATGTCAACAGACTAAGAATATATATATATATTTTGGATGTTGTATTTCCTTTTAATTTTTCTTTTGAATTTGATAGTATTTTTATTAATTATGATTTGTTATGCTTATGAAAGCAAACCTTGTGTTGATATTTCTCCCTGTCGGTATAAATATGGTTTGTGCACTGTCCCTGTCTACTAATTAATCACAGGGAGGGTACACATATCACTAGAAATCAGTGTATGATATGTTATCTGGTTAAAGAACCTTATCATACCAATTCTGTTTTATTTTATATGTTATGTTTTGTTTATTCATGTTGGATAAACACTATACTATTGTAACAGTTATTCTTCCAGACCATCCCCAGCTCAGATGATGGCCATGGTGCAAATGAGTAAACAATTATGTCAATCTTTTCAAGGTATTTTTAGGCCTCTAAGAAAGAAACGTGATAAGAGGTGGATTACATTATGAGCTGAGAGAATATTTTAGAGTTTTATAAGTAAACGTATATTGACAGTAGGGTTTCCTGGTTGCACAGTTGTTAGGATGCAGGTGCTTTCACTACATTCTGGGTTCAAATCCAGCCAGGGAACCAAGAGGTCACACAGGCAAGTACTTGGATGGGAGACCACCTGGAAATACCAGGAGTTGTATGCTGTGGCCCACTGGAGAAGGAACTGGCAACCCACTCCAGTATCTCTGCCATGAAAACCAAGTAGATCAGCATGGTGTGTTGCCCATGAGGTCACGGAGAGTCGGACACAACTGAGTGACACCATTTACATATATTGACAGTAATAAAATTAGAAATTTCCTTTTAAATATACAAACTGTTGCAAGATAAATTAGGTAATTAATGTCTTATCACTTATCACATATATAGTTGGGAGCGTACGGGTCGTTGCTCACGCTTGCGGGCTCGCGTAGCGAGCCCGCAAGAACTGCGTCCCTCGCAAAGCGAGGGACGCAGTTCCCCGCAAATGCGGGTCCTCGCGAAGCGAGGGCCCGCATTTGCTGTGATGGAGCATCCCAACGTCCTCGCAAATGCGGATCCTCGCGAAGCGAGGGTCCGCATTTGCGGAGGTGGAGGCTCAACGTCGGCTGTGTAACACACACATACACACACACGACTTTTTAACAGAATAAACCCAACCGCCCAGCCAACAAAAACCCAACAACGTCCCCTCAAATGCGGATCCTCGTGAAGCGAGGGTCCGCATTTGCGGTGGTGGGAGCATCCCAACATCGGCTCTGTTAACATACACACACACACAACTTCATAACAAAAAAAAACTCAAAGTCGCCTGACACCCGCTTACACCCAGACACACAGACGCAAGACTTAACAAAAAAACAGTAAAAAAGGCCCTTCACACGCTCTAAACACACATACGCACGACTTAGAAACAAAGACACTGCGTCGTACACGTAAAAGCTAACTGCGTATATCGCAAAAAAATACGGCAACATCGCAAAAAAATACGGCCGCATCGGAAAAAAATACGGCCGCGAAAGACCCATTCCAACCGTTGCGCATCAAAACATCACAAACACAAGAAATAAACACAACAAACACATAAAAAGCTTACTTACAGCACGGGGGGGCATCCGGCACCTCCAAAAGTTCATTTACACGTCCATTTAAGTCCAAAACAAAGAGTTTAAACGGCCGAAAATCGGCTAAGCGAGAGAAAAAATGGCCGCCGAACAAAACGAAAACGAGGCTCCAGACGTAACTACACTACACTTACTCGCAATAATGAAACACATACTATGCGGAACGGATCAGACTCATATTAAACACCATTTTAACCACTACTACGCACAAAATGGCGGATGGAACGCAAATTGTAAGCTGGAACGCAAATAGCGCATGCGTATTGCGTTCTAACGTTCTAACTTTCCAGAATGTTCTACAACTTTATAAATACTGCCTATTTGACAGAGAAAAATACATTTCTCCTCAGGTGATGAACAGAGTGACTTCAGACATAACTGCTGCTAAAACTTGAGAAGATAATTCTTTCCTAATTTACTACTTTACATTGTGCAAATTACAACTGAGAGGTAAGCTATAATATATTACATTTTATTATCAAGACAGGACATCAAAAAAAAAAATTAAATAAGAAAAAGAGGTTTATGTATACTGACATGTAACACGCACATATATGCGTATAATGTATACTGACAAGTGACACGCACATTTATGTGTATAATGTATACTGACATGTGACACGCACATATATGCGTATAATGTATACTGACAAGTGACACGCACATTTATGTGTATAATGTATACTGACATGTGACACGCACATTTATGTGTATAATGTATACTGACATGTGACACGCACATTTATGCGTATAATGTATAGTGACATGTGACACGCACATTTATGCGTATAATGTATAGTGACATGTGACACGCACATTTATGTGTATTGCCCCTGCAACAAAATTATCTTAAAACAAACTAATTAAACAACTACATTTAAATTACATTAGAAAAAATAAGTTGGGACTATTAAAATATGAGTCATGTATACTGATATGTGACACGCACATATATGTGTATCATCTATAGTCACATGTCACACACACATTTATGTATGTTGGCCAAAAATAAAAATAAGGTTAATTTAACAATTAAAATATGATTCATGTATAGTGATATGTCACACGCACACAAAAAAATTACTTTCAACTATGGAAATGTGCTTCATGTATGTGACATGTGTGTAGCCCCCACCAAAAAAATATGTTAATTGAAAATAATTACAGAAGTATATTTCAATGAAATTAATTTACTGCAATTCAATAGATCACCTAAAGCTCAATCTTTCTACTTTTTTTAATATTCAAACAGACTCTGCATCAACAGCGTCTCTCAACAATTTGCACCGTGCATTGTGAAGCACAATCCCTTTTAAAGAACACCAACAAAGAAGAAGAGGTAAGATACAAAAATACTTTAAATGCTGAAAAGGCCATGCTTTGTTAAATACAAATAAAAAATTCTATAATTCACTATTTCACTTTATTTTTCAAACAGACACTACAAGAAGACCGGCGGATTATAATTGGCAGGAGGGGACCCTCTGTCATTCCACACTTCAATCAAGGTAAAGTATTAAGTATAAAAAAGAACCGAACCATGAGCCTTATTCAATTGTGAGTTGGCCAATTGAATAGGGCTCTATATAAGCACATAACAGATTTTTTAGACAGACATTTTTAGTTACTGAACTTCGATACTAAATCAAGGTCTTCACTAACTCAAAACTTCTGTCAAAAAATATTTTATGTGCTTATATAGAGCCCTATTCAATTGGTCAAAACGCAATTGATTCAGGACCTAAATATGTTTAATGGCCGAGGGCCTCATTCAAATGTGATTTGCCCATTTCAATAGGGCTCTATATAAGCACAGAGCATATTTTTGAACAGAAGTTTTTAGTTAAAAACTTCTGTAAAAAAAGATGCTCTGTGCTCATATTGAGCCAAATTCCATTGCGAAAAACCAAATTCAATGAGGCCCTCACAATATAACAAATCCAGCAACCAAAGGCCCTCATTCAATTGATATTTTGGACAATTCTATAGGGCTCGAAATAAGCACATTTAGAACCCTATTGAATTGGCCAAACTGCAATTGAATGAGGGCCAAAGTATGCAACATATGGTACACACAAACTGGTACACACAAAACAGGATTGTAACAAACACATAGCAAACTAAATTCATATTCTTTTTGTTTAACAACCTATAACCATTAGAAAAAACACTACATAAGTATAACAAAAGTGGTGCCCATCAAACAGGATTGTACGAAAACTCACACAAACACATAGCAAACTACATTTAAATTCTTATTTAATGTTTAACAACCTATAAGCCTTAGAAAGAAGCCTAAATAAGCATACCAACATTGGTGCGCACCAAACAGGATTGTATGAAAACTCACACAAACACATAGCAAACTACATTTAGATTCTTATTTTATGTTTAACAACCTATTAGCATTACAAAACAACATTAATAAGCATACCAACAGTGGTGCGCACCAAACAGGATTGTATGAAAACTCACACAAACCCATAGCAAACTACATTTAGATTCTTATTTTATGTTTAACAACCTATAAGCCTTAGAAAGAAGCATAAATAAGCATTCCAACAGTGGTGGCCACCAAACAGGATTGTAGAAAAACTCACACAAACACATAGCAAACTACATTTATATTCTTAATTTTATGTTTAACAACCTATAAGCCTTAGAAAGAAGCCTAAATAAGCATACCAACAGTGGTGGCCACCAAACAGGATTGTACGAAAACTCACACAAACACATAGCAAACTACATTTATATTCTTAATTTTATGTTTAACAACCTATAAGCCTTAGAAATAAGCCTAAATAAGCATACCAACAGTGGTGCGCACCAAACAGGATTGTACGAAAACTCACACAAACACATACCAAACTACATTTATATTCTTATTTTATGTTTAACAATCTATAAGCCTTACAAAAAGGCCTAAATAAGCATACCAAAAGTGGTGGGCACCAAACGGGATTGTAGAAAAACACAGAAATAATGTCATTTTTTAGTTCATACAAATACATTCAAATAAAATTACATTTTCATTTTTATTTTATAACAGATACTGCGTCAAGAACATCGGACCAGGAGTTTCAACTGAGGACCAGACCAGCGGACGAGGACTTTCAACAGAGGACCAGACCATTGGACGAGGACTTTCAACAGAGGACTACACCATCGGACGAGGACTTTCAACAGAGGACTACACCATCGGACGACGACTTTCAACAGAGGACTACACCATCGGACGACGACTTTCAACAGAGGACCAGACGATTGGACGAGGACTTTCAACACAGGACCAGACCATCAGACGAAGGCTTTCAACACAGGACCAACAAAGATTCTGCTTCAAATCAAACTTCAACCAAGGTACAGTATAACAAGTAAAAAAATAGAAAAATTAATGAATATTCTTCTTTAATGTTTAACCACCTATAAGCCTTAGAAAAAAGCCTACAGAAGCATACCAAACTTGCGGCGCACCAAAAAGGATTGTAGAAAAACACAGAAATAATGGCATTTTTTCATTAATACAAAGACATTCAAATAACATAACATTTTCATTTTTATTTTATAACAGATACTGCGTCAAGAAGATCGGAACAGGAGTTGGAACTGAGGACCAGACCAGCGGACGAGGACTTTCAACAGAGGACTACACCATCGGACGAGGACTTTCAACACAGGACCAGACCATCGGACGAAGGCTTTCAACACAGGACCAACAAAGAATTTTGCTTGAAATCAAACTTCAACCAAGGTACAGTATAAATAAAAAGTAATATCTATCATCTATCTCTTATTTGTCTTTTAGGGCCAATAATCTTTAACAGTAAATACAAACTTCAATGTAAACTTAAAAAATAAATTGGCATAGTCCAAAAAAGTCTAAAAACACAGAATCTATACAATTTGTCATTGTAACATTCCAGTCCTAAACCCTAATTTAATTGCCATTTGACAAATTGAATAGTGCTGTAAATAAGGACATAACATCTTTTTGAAAATACCTTTTTAGTTACTGAAACACTTGCTTTTGGATACATGTTTAATAAATAAAAACTTCTTTAAATAATTATCTGATGGCCTTATTTAGACTTTTATTCAATTGACTGCATTGAAATTGATTAAGTATAAAATGTTAACACACTATTGATAACTATTTGTCATGAAAAACAACTTAACATCTCAAAATAAACTAATGGTACATTATTTTATTTTTACAGATTAACATGGCTGATAACGAGAGTAAACAAGAAAAGAAAAGACGCCAAGCTAGAGAACGACGACAGAGAGCAGACAGCCAGCAGACACCGGAGAAGAAGGAAATTCGACGAGAAAAAGAACGCAAAAGAATTGCAAGCAAAAGACTGTCACTTGCAGAAATTAAAGATATGTCAAAAAAAGCAACAAAGAAAATAAAGCATTTAGAACCTGTTGCTCAAACATCAGATGACATTTTACCAGAAAAAATACAAGAGATACCAAAAAAAGCAACAAAGAAAACAAAGCATTTAGAACCGTTTCATGAAACATTACATGACATTTTATCTCAAACAATACAACATATACCAAGAAAAGCAACGAAAAAAACAAAACATTTAGAACCTGTTGTTGAAACATTATATGACATTTCACCTGATGAATATGAAAGTCAAAATCCTATATGCTTTGCAAA
Source organism: Discoglossus pictus (assembly GCA_027410445.1). Lineage (NCBI taxonomy): Eukaryota > Metazoa > Chordata > Amphibia > Anura > Alytidae > Discoglossus > Discoglossus pictus. The sequence continues at coordinate 86,543,752 of CM050169.1, forward strand.
TTGTCCTCTACTCAAGTCTTTAGCAGTAGAGGTTCATAGTTGTGGGGACATGACTACTCAATGTCAGTTTTGTGAGGCTTATTATTTTAAACAGGAGAGACCCAGAGATGGACAATTTATTAGTTGTTGTCAAAAAGGCAAGTTCAAACTTCCAGAAAGGAAAGAATTTCCAATTTATTTACAAAATATTATGACTGAACCTACTTTTCCAAACTACAAAAATTTTAAGACAAACATAAGATCCTACAATAGTGCCATATCCTTTGCATCCATGGGGGCAACATTAGCTGCTAATGTACCAGGACATGGTCCTTACTGTTTTAAAGTCCAAGGACAAATTTATCATCGCACTTCCCATTTACATCCAGAGGAAGGAAATAAAAGAAAATTCGCTCAACTATATGTCCTAGATACAATGGAAGCTGTTGACCAACGTATGCAGATGGAAGAAAATCAAAAATGCTTACCCAGTGTTTTCATAGAGCTAAATAACATTATGGACAACAATCCCTACAGTAAAGCTTATAAAAAATTGGCAGAAGTAGAAAATGAACAACTACTTCATGCACAAACACATCAATTACCAATGCCGAAAGTTAATATGGTGCTTAAAAGAGACAGACATACTGATAAACGTCGTTATAACTTGCTAACATCAAATGAGGTTGCAATGGTGTTTCAGAATGATGAAGGAGAACCACCATTTCAAAGAGACATTCGAATATATCCTAGAAATGAGGACCAACCGTTTATTAATATGAGTATCTTAAGTCCAAATTTAGATCCAATGACATATCCCATCTTTTTCCCACACGGAGAAGCAGGTTGGCAACCAAAATTAACTCTTCCCAGTTACCCAAATGCTAAAGCCAGAATCCGAAATAATGTTTCTATGCTTGAATTTAAAGTAGCTCAAATTGCCATTCGCAATGTATTTAATCCAATTTTATGTGGTGGGAAACTAACACAACAATGGATTATTGATTCATATTTGCAAGTTGAGGCAAATAATTTAAACTTTATCAAATATCAACAAGATAAACTCCGTGTAGAACAATATTCTGGATTAATGGACTATGTTGCTGACGTGGCTACAAGCAGAGACATGACAGCTGGCAAAGCCATCATTTTACCATCTTCCTTTCAAGGATCTCCTCGGAATATGAGAGAAAGATACAATGATGCTATGGCTATTGTCACTAAATTTGGCAAACCTGATTTATTTGTGACATTTACATGTAATTCACAATGGCCAGAAATCACACAAAATCTACTTCTTGGACAAAGTGCTTCTGATCGACCAGATTTAGTAGCCAGAGTTTTTAAGATTAAATTAAATGAATTAATACGTGACTTCACTATAAATCAGTTATTTGGCAAATGTCTTGCTTATGTATATACCATTGAATTTCAAAAAAGAGGCCTTCCACATGCACATCTTCTAATAATACTTCAAGAAAAAGATAAATTAGATACTTCAGACAAAGTGGATGCAGTCATTGTTGCTGAACTACCAGATCCAGAACTATATGGTAGACTATATGAGATTGTTACTCATCGCATGATTCATGGACCCTGTGGTGACCTTAATCCACAATCACCATGTATGGAAAATAATAAATGTTCCAAAGAATTTCCAAAAGATTATAGAGACAAAACCTATGCCAATTGTGATGGATATCCACTTTATAAAAGAAGAGAAGGAGATAGTGCCATTATTCGTGGAAAAAAAGTGGACAATAGATATGTAGTACCCTACAATCCACATTTACTCATGAAGTACAACGCCCACATCAACGTAGAAGCCTGCACTTCCATCAAATCCATTAAATATGTCTACAAATATATTTACAAAGGTTACGATGCAGCTACTGTAGTCGTCAAAAGTGCAGACAACCCTGAAAGTAGTGAGTTAGTACATGATGAACTTGCATCTCATGTAGATGCTCGCTATGTCAGTGTGCCAGAAGCTATGTGGCGGCTTTTAAAATTTGAAATGCATGATAGATCACATGCAGTATATAGGTTAGCAGTACATTTGCCACAACGACATTTAGTCTATTTCCATGCTGGAAATGAAATGAATGCATTGGCCCAAAGTGAAGATCGTCACACTACACTAACTGCATGGTTTGCATTAAATTCCACTGATGCTGAAGCAACACAATACTTATATATTGAAATTCCATATCACTATGTTTTTGTGAATGGATTATGGAGACCAAGAAAAACCAGAGGCAATAAAATTATTCCAAGAATTTACACAGTCAGTCCAAGAGATGTTGAACGTTTTTGCTTACGGATATTACTTTTAAATGTTCCTGGAGCACAAAGTTTTGAACACTTAAGAACTGTTAATGACATTGTATATGCATCCTTCCATTTAGCTGCAAGACATAGAAACTTACTCGCTGATGATACAGAGTGGGAAAGATGTTTAGAAGAAGCAGCACAATGTCAAATGCCACGACAGATGAGAGAACAATTTGCTTTTATTTGTATCTTCTCAAATGCTCCAAATGCATTAGCTTTGTGGGAGACTTTTAAAAGTAATATGGCTGAAGACTTTATGCGACGATACAATGAACCCATTGCACACTTAAAAGCGTTAATGGAAATCCAAGAAGTCTTTTTAACTCATGGATTAAGTTGTGCAAGTTTTAATTTGCCTGATCCAGGTCTTATAGATGACATTAACTTTGAAGACTATGACATTCAACTACAAGCAGAAAGAACAGAAGAAAGACTTGCAACTTTAAATACACTACAATTGCAAGCATTTCATGCCATTAAAAATGCTATAGATGATGACATGGTGACAGAGCGTTATTTCTATCTTGATGAACCTGGCGGATCAGGAAAAACATATTTGTACAATTTATTAATGAGTTCAGTACGAGCACAAGGAAAAATAGCAATGTCGTTTGCCACTACTGGAATTGCTGCACTTTTATTAGAAGGTGGAAGAACTGTTCATAGTGGATTTAAACTGCCAGTGCCTATTTTAGAAAATTCTGTGTCAGATATTCGCATGACATCCTTACAAGCAAAGAAATTGAAGAAATGTAAATTAATTATAATAGATGAGGCCACAATGATGTCATGCTATGCCCTCCAATGTATTGACCGTTTGCTTCGTGAAGTCATGGAGAATATTTTTCCATTTGGTGGAAAGGTAATGTTGTTGGGTGGCGATTTTAGACAAACATTACCTGTCGTTGTACATGGAAATCGAACTGACATTATCAAAACATGTATAAAGTCAAGTACATTATGGAAACATTTTACCCATCTTCAACTGCAACAAAATATGAGATCAGAAGGCCAAACTGATTTCAATGATTGGCTTATTAAAATTGGAGAAGGCAGAACAGAAAAAATACTACATTTACCTGACGACACTGTAGAGATCCCACCTCATATGATTTGTCAACAAGATATTATATCGGCTATATTTGAAGGGAGCATAAATAACGAAGAATATTCCGAGCTTGCCAACCAAGTCATACTGACGTGTAAAAATAAAGATGCATTAATCCTCAATAATGAAATCTTTAAAAAAAATAATGCACCACAAAGAAATTATCACAGTGCTGATTCTGTACTTGCTGATGACAATGAAAGTCAGGCTAACTTTTCGACTGAATTCATAAACTCTTTAACTCCTTCTGGAATGCCACCACATATTTTGCAGCTAAAGAAAGGTGCAATTATCATGTTACTGCGAAATATGAACCCCAAAAAAGGCCTATGCAATGGCACAAGATTAATTGTTCAACAATTAAAGGACCATTTTATAGATGCTGAAATTTTAACTGGGACCCATAAAGGAGAGAGAGTTTTCATACCAAGAATAGATTTAGCACCAAGTGAAAGTAGTCTCCCTTTTATACTTCAAAGAAGACAATTTCCCATTATTATGGCATTTGCCATGACCATTAATAAATCACAAGGTCAAACTTTCAAATCTGTGGGTATTTTCTTGAAAGAACCAGTTTTTGCACATGGTCAATTGTACGTTGCGTTGTCACGGTGCAAAAATCCACAGGCTATTTAAGTTTACATTGAAAACTTTTTATTTATTAAGGTGATTTATTAGAAGATGGACGTATTTTTACAAAAAACATTGTCTACTATGAAGTACTATAACTTTGAAGGATACAAATTAAAGATGCCAAGATTTTTTAAAAGCATTGCAAAATACAGAACAATTGGTTGTTTAATTCAGTCATAATTAATGGAAGTCATGTTTATGAATGATTCGCCTCACAAAATACTTGCCTTGCATTGTTAGTAAAAATTATGTTAAAATGTTAAGTGACTATGTTAATGTTTCTAATGTTACAAGTTTAAAAAATATATTTTCAAGTTATTTCATTCAACAGATTACAAAGTGGATGTTAAGAGGTCAAGCACCTTTTAAGTCACAATGTAAATATTGTCTGTTATCTCAAGATTACTACCTACATTAATGTTTATCGCCAGTTTATGTGCTCAGTAATAAATTACTTTAATTACGTACGTTTTAAGAAGAGTTTTACTGTATGCCTTCCTCTACATTCAATGTATATTCAAGTTAACAATTATTGTGATAGAAACTGAATTTTAATACTGATTAATTTAAATGTCAATTGTTTTTACATTCAAATGTTAATACTTTTAATAAAAAATTAGGTTACAAAATGTATTCACTATGTTCCTGTTTATAATGTTCAAAATTATACCAATGTTTTGTCAACTTCTAAACTTACATAAAAAATAAAGTTCAATTTTAAAAATATATACTTTGAAGGTTATTGCTTACATATGTTGGGGCTTCCTAATCGGTAGTTGGCAGCTTGGAAACACAGGCCCAACCAGAATTCTGTAGAACTCGTACTGGATGTAACACACACACAATCAGTCTCAGTACTAATTCCGTTTATTGCTACGTCATTGCATAGACTTTATACTTGCAAAAGAAGGCGGATATTAGAGCGATTTTCACAGTTCACGTTAGTCGGTACAAGGACATATAATCAGGTGTTTTCTGTTTCTTAGAACAACTAGAAATGTTTTGTGTTTTAGTAAGGTCGACAAACATCTCAAGGATAGGCACATGATATTATGGTTAGGCTATGTGTCAGCAAAATATGTTAACCCCTTCATTGGCAGAATATGTTAACCCCTTCATTTCCCCTCTTAGATCACAACGTGATCTTTATTTGGGATGTAAGCAGTGGTGTATATATATGATAGGAAGCGAACTGAGACACTGCAAGGTGATAGACCCTCCAGGGTATCAGTACATGAGATATACCTGTGACCGGGTGGTGTTAAGTCACAGTATTTAGCTGGAAATTCTTAGGAATAAAGCCTTGCAGTATGTAATAAAAGCACAAAGGAATACAAGTAATGACAGTAAACAGAATTATCATCAATATAAGAACAACATTCTTTACCTATTAAAGCACACACACCGCCTTTGGAAGCTAAAACATAATCTAAAGCCATTCTATTCTACAAAGTGACCATTCTAAAGTTGCACCTGCTCCTAGTTTAGTTTCCCAATTGCTTCAGCAGAGTTAATCAAGGCCCTCTGTACTAGTAGAGAAAGGATGGATAGTTCTACCTGTAGTTTTTCTACGCCTGCATGTGGGAAGGTTATACCTAGGGTGTCTAAAAATATTTTCCACCCGCACTTCTGCTCTATATCCATCATGGTTCTGATGCAGCCTTGTGGAAGTGTTGGGTTTGTGTATATATATGGGATTACTTGACCTAAATAACAACTGCCCACCCAATTAGGGGGCAGCCGTCGATAGGCGTACCTGCCACAGATAAAGTATACATTCATGGCTGGAGAAGGCGGCATAAGGTGGAAGAGATTAGACACGGACCCATTACTGTTGCTACAACCAGTACCATTAATTGATATATATGTAAAAAAAGGAAAATAAGTAGGGACATCCGGGACCTCCACAGCTCCAAGGTGAACAACTCTTGTACAGGTCAGAAAGGGAGGAGGTCCTATAAAAATAAGCGTGGTATTGGAGCAAGTGGACCAACCAACAGATTTACATTTTCCTAGGGCCCTAAAACAGTTATACCCTGGGTTAGTGTGGGTTACATAATATTATACACTCTTATTATATTTTGATGGGAAATACGTGCGTGTTGCATCCATATAGAGTTAAGTGTTGTGGCTGATTGTACATAAGTAAAGAAATTCCATTTGCGGGGTTGTGTACTGCCATTGTAATATATGTGGCTTTGAGTGAAGTTTTCTGCTGGAAGGCCAAATAGAGGCATACCCATTTCCCCATGTGTAGAGACGTGTGCACATACCCAGCAATTGGAAATGTTAAAGGAGTGATCATATCCTTGTAATGTATTACTTTCACAGTAATGATTTTGTACAATTGTGTTATCACGTGTGGATCTCTTGTGCCTATGAGGTGAACTAGTATTGGTGTGAGTGTTATTGTGTTTACCACAAACAGACTTTAATGGTCCCAGTTCGTCTGGGTCATAATGGCAATTAAGAAATGTCCATAAGGGCAAATAAATCAGGAGCATAAAGCACATCAACAGGAGAAAGTTCTTCCATGCATTCTGTGGATGCAGAAGTAGGTTTGACATTTTCATTATCGCTGTCTTCAATCGCTTTCACGGGGACTTTGTCACCTGCTTCACCCCTCTTTGGACACAGCTTCAGACGTGATGCGTGGATCCAGATGTCCTGTGAGTCAGTGAGGACAGCAGTCCTGGTTACTGCTACAATGGTAGTCGGTGGTCTGAATGGGAAGCCTCCCTTCTTTGCTCTGTTCAGTTGTCGGACACAGACGAGGTCACCTGGCTGGAAGGACACAGACGAGGTCACCTGGCTGGAACGGATGTGTTGGTTCCTGTGAGGGTGAAGGAAAAGCGAGAAGACACATCACCATAGATGCCATTCAATTTATCAATCAATTGTTGCACATATTGTTCTCTTATAAGATCAAGATCACCAGACATAATTACAAGTTGGAAATGGTCTTCCCATTAGAATCTCAAAAAGGGGACAATTTAGTAGACTTATTAGGAGTCATCTTAATTTCTGCTAGAATGGCAGATAAGTATTTCTGCCAGTTCACCCATGTACCTGCAGTGGCCTTTGTAAGTTTCTCCTTAATAGTGCGGTTTATTCTTTGCACTATGCCTGAACTCTGAGGATGGTAAGGGATATGGAATTTCCAGGTTATCTGCAGCCATTGTACCAGTTCCTTAATTACCGCACTAATAAAGGCTGGTCCATTATCAGAATTAATTTGCAATGGGCATCCATATCTCAGTATTACCTCGGTAGTTAATATTTTAGCTACCGTCTTAGCATCCTCTTTGTGTTACAAAGGCCTCAGGCCACCGTGAGAACTGGTCTACTATCACCAACAGGTACAATTGCTTTGATCCTGTCTGGGATATGAGTAAAATCAATTTGTAAATGGGTGAATGAAGCTGTGGGTGGAGGCAAATGATCATGTAATGCTTTGTTAGGTACTGTAGAGTTATTCTGTAGACACTGTATATATCTTTGTATGTATGTCTGGCAGTGTGATTTTAAGATTCTGATGCAAAAATGACACTTGCAACTGTTGCTACCCGGTCAGCTAAAGCATTACCTCTAGATATAAAATCATTGCAATTCTTTGTACTTGCTATGTGTTATCAGTTTTACTAGTTTCGTTTTCAGTGTGTACTACTGGATGCAGCAGGGGGGGGGGGTTTGGGTTGCAGCTGCAGCTTCTCTCTGTCCCTGCTCTTGAGCGGGGGAAAGGGGGGGCAGAAAGGAGGGGGGGTGCTTTCTGTACAGCCACATCACAAGGAGCCAAAAAGTTTGGAGACACGCCAGCATCCCCTGGACCGGAGTAGATACTACTTTGGAAAATAATGCAACGGGACACATACTACCTCCGTGATCTTGGGCACAGACCGCGGCCATGGTTTTACAGTTGTCCCTTGCATACAAATGAAAAAGTTTACAATAATCAGGTAGTCCTAAAATGGGAGCCTGCATAATGCTAACTTTTAAGGTCACAAAAGCTTTAGTCATGTCTGGAGTCCACTGAATATGCTCTGGGCTGTCCCCCTTAGCAGCCGTACGTAAAATGGAGTCATAGTGTGAGCATTCAAGGATCCATTGCCTGCAATAATTAATCATAAACATGTGTTGCCCCCATTTGTATTTTGTTTTTAGTTACCTTGTGACCTTCAGCTGCTAGGTGCTGTAGCAGACTGAGTGAATCCTGTCTTTTTGGCTTCCCCGTTAGGAGTACATACCAAACAGTAGGTCCTTGTGACGTACTGAATGGGGACAGAACCATGACACAGGTCCATGACCGCAAGGTATTGCAGCACCAGTGAGTAAGCAGCTGGTGAATCCACGTAGCCTTAGGGGAAGACGGGTCCATGTTATTTGGCACCCATCAAAAAGTGAAAACCATAAGTAGTTGTGTCTCAAGGTCCAATGGGACCAAAAATAATGCGTTTGATAAATCAATAATAATAAATATAGTGGCGTCATGGGAAATGGCCATAATGAGAGCAGTGATATCAGGGACAATCGGGGCAATTGGGATGACTAAGTAATTAATTGCCCTTAAATCCTGGACAAATCTAAAGTCATTGTCACGTAATGGAAGGGACGTTAGCCCAATTCCATCCTGACTCTGTATCAGAGTCTAAAAGTCTGTATAAGAAGTCTGATGTCATGGTGTCCTTGGCACATTCACTTCAGATACATCATATATGTAGAAGGATTAATTCGGGGGTTAAGGGCTGCCTGTTTTCTCTTTCCGTATTTACTATTTGCAATCTATTCAAAAACAAACTCCATTTTGGATCAAATTCACATACAAAATCTCTCTTCCAAATCACTTACTATAACATTCTAGGAACTATTCGCTTCAGTCCCGTACTTAACTTACAATAATTCCCAACTAACACTTCCTGAGACATCTCCACAAACATTTAACGACAAATACTGGAATCCACCTTAAAAAGTTCAGCAACAACATTCCATACACATCTTATCCAAACTAAATACGACCTTAAGAATTTTCTGCAAGGAGACAGAAATTCACAGCCTTTTCTTTTTTTTTTTTGGGATGCGGAGATAAGTGTTAGCAAGCTTTAAAATAGAATAAACACACTGTCTTACACTTACAAACAAGATAGACCATAAATCCTCCACTGTTACATATTTCTGGAAAAAGATTTCCTTTTTTTACATATATGCCGGCTTTAGAAATATATTTCAGTGGTGGACACGATCTCTACAGCCTTTAAAGACACAGACAAAAATTCTCTAACCTGCATTTCTCAATTGTATTGCAAAGAAAAGAAAGTACAGCAAACACAAATTTATTTGCAGCAAAACACAAGACAATCCATCTACTTTATAAACAAAAGCAATCAGAATATTATATAAATGTATGTAAAGAGAAGAAAAAGTTCCTTTATATTTCTGTGTTCTTATCTCATTTGCTCTTTCACGGGACCTGATGTTACGCTGTGTATATAATTACATATGACAGCTTTGGGAGGTTTAGACTGGGAAGTAACCATTTACAACTATCCTTCTTAAAAAACTTTAGGTGGTTGTCTCAATAGACAACGTAACCTTATTTGCTATCACGTTTTTTTTATCCGAGAACAGTATTTGTCTGTACTGAGCTGAAATAGCTCGGGCAGTACCGAAAGATATTCTCGAGTTAACGGGTTGCCCCTAGACACAGAGACGGTGCGTCTTACAGTGTCCAGAGACCTTACTTACTTCCTGGTTTTTACACAGAATAAAAAAAACATTTCTTATCTTAAACAGCATAGCAATACAGCAAAATTAATGAGCAAGCAAAAGCGGATTTTGGGCACTGTAAACCAAGCCGTCAAGTATATATTTATATCAATTTTATCCTTTCTATTCCCACTTTAGGAATAATATATATATCTCCTTGATATATATATGGCCTTCCAGAGGCCTAATTTTACACTCTCTTCCTTAGAGAGTCTCCCTACCTTTTAGGTATTATACCTACAGTCTACCAAAGACTTAATTCTTAATTCTTAATTCTCCCTACCACAGGGAGTGTGTGCCCAACTTATTTACTTGTATACAGTTTACAAAGGACGACGAGAGTGGGAGCAAAGGAAGGTGCAAATAGACACAATTCACTCTACTCACCCACTCCGTCGTACTTCGATCTCTGTATCCCACTCTTCTGACACCAGTTTGTTGGGGCTTCCTAATCGGTAGTTGGCAGCTTGGAAACACAGGCCCAACCAGAATTCTGTAGAACTCGTACTGGATGTAACACACACACAATCAGTCTCAGTACTAATTCCGTTTATTGCTACGTCATTGCATAGACTTTATACTTGCAAAAGAAGGCGGATATTAGAGCGATTTTCACAGTTCACGTTAGTCGGTACAAGGACATATAATCAGGTGTTTTCTGTTTCTTAGAACAACTAGAAATGTTTTGTGTTTTAGTAAGGTCGACAAACATCTCAAGGATAGGCACATGATATTATGGTTAGGCTATGTGTCAGCAAAATATGTTAACCCCTTCATTGGCAGAATATTTTAACCCCTTCAACATATATTTTAAACTTCATGTTAAAATTTGCGACGTTTAAAGAAGGCTTTTTACTTTTTGCTTTCCTATTCATTCAATGTATATTAAAGTTAACAATTCTTCAGATACTAATTACATTTTAAAAAACCATTACATCAACATTTTACAAAAATACACGTTCATATTAAAATACTTACAAGTGTCAAAAATATATGTTAATAACTAAACAACTTGACAAACATATACATCACATTGCCGTCATTTTTTGACGGGCAAGTCGCTAGTAAAGACATAATTAGTAGTATTAAAACTGTCCTAATGAAACATTTTTCTACTTTAGCAGGAGTAGAAAATGATGGTTCATTATATATTTTACAAGTATTTAATATGGTTATTAGCTTTGCATAATTTACATTACCACTTAAATTTATTTTATACCACCCATTGTTTATTAAACAGTTATGCATATGTTATATTTATGTAACAGTTAAGGAAATGTTAGGATAAGTATATATAATGTGTAAATGTCTAGTTATAGGATGTAGGAAGTTTCGAGTATGTTTGTATTTCTGTCACACTAGACTACCCCACAAGAAGATGATAGCGAGTGCGTGCTTGTAAAGACAAAGAACAGATAAGCGTGCTCTGATATATGATGAGAGAAAGTATCTACCAATTACTTATTGTGATAACAGCAGATAACAACAGATACAGAGTTTGCTGACTAAGAGACTCCTTATACAGGAACACCAGGAACTACCTACCCTGATCTGAGAGAATACACAAAAACAGATTAAGGGACAAATCCACAAAGACTAACCAGAAAAAATGAAAGAATGATTAGCCACCATTTGGTCCGGAGATAGCTTCAGAGGTGAGATGGATACCTGAAGCCACTAACTCAACATTTACTGAAGGTCAGACAGGAACAGCACAGTTTGACTTTTGTACAATCATACCCTGCAAAAGGATAATAACCACTGGGAGTAATGACTATCCTGATGAGTGGTTTGCTAATTGTACTACAAGGAGAGCAGATTTGTGGTGGTACTCTAGAGGACTAAATCTGAGACAAGTGTTCCCACCTAACTGACAAGGAACTTGTGCATTAATACAATTGGTGTTGCCTTTTACCTGCTTCCTGAAAAATAAGTAAGTTTTACTGCAACACAAATCTACAAAGGCCTTGACCCCATCTAAGAGATCCACTCCAAGTGGCAGCTTTCATGACAGAGTCTACATCGACTCCATTGGAGTACCCCATGCTGTATCAGACAAGTTCAAGGCCAGAAATCAAAATGCAGCAGGACTGGAATCCATGTTCACCTGGTGGGTGACAATAAATAAGAATGTTGACTGGATAAATTATATCTACTATAACCAACAAAGATTTGTGATTATACAAGAGATGTGGTACAAGGTTTGACTGAACAACCTGATAAAACAAGTCTGATGATGTGACAAAACCGCATGGCCCTGGACATGCTTCTAGAAAAAGGAGGTGTTTGTAAAATGTTTGGCATTGCCTGCTGCACCTTCATCCCTAATAATATGGCACCTGATGTGACAGTTACCAAAGCCCTAGAGGGATTGACAGCCCTGTCAAATGAACTAGCAGAAAATTCAGAGATGGAAAGGCATAGCCCTCTCTGTTATGACTTCAAACAATGTCGCCATTTTGAACACTTGTGATTCCCTGTGCAAAGGGGCAGATACAGAAATTGATTGACACGACCGTCACACAGAAAGAATACCTATATGAAAATTTGCAATTCTACACCCCAAGCTTGCCTACGGACATGGAAGAAGAGGAATACGACAATCATGCCTAATATCAAGGCGCATCCCCATGAAGGACATATTCAAACTCTTGCTCATTGACATTACAATATGCTTATACAAATCTGGACTTTTATATCTATCACACGCTATCTGGACTGTCTCTTTGAAACATATAACATCATATGTTGATGTTTATATCTACCCCATTGGACTTTTTCCTTGTTATATGGATTTCATCAAACAGTTGCTCACTTGTTTTCATGGATCTATTGTTTTACCATCAAGATTTCATCTTTTCTTGCTCCCGCTTTATAATCATTGATTGTAAAGCTTTTATTCAACAGACTTTAGTACCTGGACTGTGAACTTTATGGTATGTATTCCATTATTGAAAGACTTTTAATATTATTCCACGGATCATATCGTATTAATAAACTTGCGATTTTCTAATGTATTTTGATGTTCTATGTATAATTATGTTTTCTTTTGAAATGTTCTTGTTAGGAAGTATTAAGGTAGAAGGTGCAAAGTGTCATGAATCAGAAGTGGCCTATATTGGGACTGGACTGATATACCAATAGCCGCCATCTTGGGGCTGGTATATCATCCACAGTTGATGCCATATGGAGAGCAAGAGTTCTGGGTTTAGGAGACCCACTGTATATTGTGTTATGGGTTATAATATGTTAGTATTATATTGTATATTGTATTATGGATATATTGTTATGTTGTGGTCTAGGGGGTAAAGTATTATAAGTTTATCCCTTAGCATATTCCCATCCCTTCCATGTTTAGGCTCATTGTAATGGGTATCCTGTGAGGGCTCTAATGGGATATATTGGTTGTATGTGGGTGAAACATTGTGTGTTGTATTTGTAAATATGAATGTATGTTATTATATTGTAGAGGGGAAGGCCGTTGAATACAGCCAAACCTCCTTTGTTCCCAAAGGCCTGTTAATCCCATTAGCTAAGTGTCCAGCAGAGAACTAACAATGGGAGCTCACAGCTGGAGAGCAGACAGGCAGGCACCCAGAAACAATGGGATGGCCTGAGGCTTCTCAGTCTTTCTAGCATGGGCACAGGAGAACCAAGGTATGCTTTGCCCTGGAGATTCAGAGCTCAAATGAATTAGTTGGCCCCGCCTAGTGGGTGGACCTGGGGAGGAGTCTCATGGTTTCCACGTAGGGACCCTGCCTGATTGGCCAGAGGCAGTGAGGGGCTGACTAAAGCTAGCCCCTCCTGGTAATGTTGTATGCCTGTTTAAAATATGTTGTTTTCCAAATAAAGTTGTTCATAATTTTCATCAAGACTTTATGTGCAGATGCATTATTTACCCAGGAACATATGCTGGTTGAGGAGATCGTTCTGACTCCCTTCCAGGTTTCCCAGCGCACACTACCTTAGGCTGGGACATATGTTCTTGTATCCATAAAGACTGTTCATAGGTCTAGAGTCAGCCCAAACTTAGGTCTAAAACCTACAGGAGATAAGAGGACTAGGATCCTCTATACTCCATCATCATTGTAGGTTGTGACACAAAGGACTTTGTGAGATAAGAGCTAATATCTCCATGTTGCAGGAAACTCATCAGACTGTTTTTTTTTTAACAATACTTTTTTTTATTGAGCATGGACAAACAAATGTACATTGTAAACCTTATGGAATTCTCATGATAATACAGAACTTAAGTCATACTGTACAATCATATTAATACTTTTAGTCATACATTTTTTGTTAGATGATAAAAATCCAATTATTACATTCCGATTATCCTTAGAATCAATCCATACTCTCCACTCCATTTTCAACATTTTCCTTAAGCCTCTCTATTGTTATGCGAGCCTTAGATTTTCATGTTAGCTCAATTACCTCTATATACATAATACTACTAGCATATACACCATTCCTTATGACAACAGGACTCTCATTGTTCTTTTCCAGATTCCTCCCATCTCCTGACCTTAGTACCCTTACTTTTCTCTGCAATATCTAACTGGAAATATTGCCTTCTCTCTACTCGTTTCCTCCCACTCCTCCCTGACTAGAATCAGCTAAATATATAAGTTAAAGTTATGGCCTCTTACCACCCAATCACCTATTCTGTCAAGATTGCTCACTTTCCACCAATGCTGGGATTTAACACTCATTTCCTCCGGGGCCTGTGGGTGGGTCAGAATCGAGATCAGATGAGCGCACTTAGGAAACAAACACTGACGTGTTTTTAATTGCCCATTTCCAACACTTTAATGTAAGTCGGGAGGTAGTTCCGAGAGCCACACCACTGTGTCTTATGTTTGCGGCTTTAATGCTTGATTTTCTATAGATACAGTATATATGCAGGTTGATGCCTCTTGGTGTGTGCTATTGGTACAAATGCCAGCTGCACCTGCCTTGTAATACAGCTTTAGATTGGGACATGACAGTACCCCCCTCTGTTTTATGTAGTAACATTACTTTTTTGATATGCGAGCGGGTCCCTGTCTCCAAATAAATCGAAACATTTGCCGCTGGAGGTTTGACAGCTCCCTTGCCCGTATCTGGATTGGTAGGGTTCTAAACAAGTATAGTAATCTGGGTAACACATTCATTTTAATCAAATTAATTCTTCCTAGCCAGGATATTGGACATTTTGTCCACCTCTCAAGCTCACCCAATAATAATTTATACAGCGGAACATAATTGGCTTCATATAAGCCCTCTATGCTGGGAGTTAAAAATATTCCTAAGTATTTAATTTGTCTTGTCGCCCATTTAAAATTGTATAAGGAGCTGATAGCTTGTTTCTCTGATGCTGTAAGATCTATTGCTAGGGCCTCTGTTTTTTCTAAATTTATTTTGAGGCCTGAGAATAGTTCAAACTCCTCGATAGTCTGCATTAAAGCCGGTGTAGACAGTGCAGGGTTTGAAAGAATACAAAGCAGGTCATCTGCAAAGAGACATATTTTGTACTGAAGGCCTCCTATCTTTATCCCTTCTATCTCCTGCTTTGCTCTAATGGCAATGGCAAATAGAACCCTGTCTGGTTCCTCGCTGAATTTGGATAGTGGGGTTCTTGCTTCCAGGAAGCTTCACTAATGCCTTGGGAGACTTGTAGAAGGATTTTATTTAATTTATAAAGTGACCCTTAAAGCTAAATTTCTCTAATGTTGCATATACAGTAAATATGGCCATTCCAGGGAGTCCAAGGCCTTCTCGATATCAAAAGCCAAAAGGCCATGATTTTGGATAAGATCTTTACATCACAATTTAGAAGGGAGATTGGCCTATAATTTTTGGTCTCTAAAGGATCACGACCTTCCTTTGGGAACAGCACTATTTCTGCTAAATTCAATTCTGTAGGTGTTTGCTGACTAAACTAACTAAATGTGGTCCCAATACATCCACAAATTTCTTGAAATACAGATTTGTTAACCTGTCTGGACCAGGTGACTTACCTAATTTAAGCTTTTGAATGGTGTCTCTAACTTCCTCAAGGGTAATTTGCTGATTTAGCCTATCTAGCTCTTCCTCAGATATTTTGGGCAAATCACTTTTCTTCAAAAAGGTACACATTTTATGATGATCCAGCTGTTGTGTAGCTGTATATAGTTTGCTATAAAATTTTGCAAATGCCTCCTGGATTTTCAGAGGACTTAATTTGAGGTATCTTATTTTGAGTGTGTTTGGATTGAAGTTTCCTTGCTAGTAGTGCACCCGGCTTATTAGTCTTGTCAAAGAATTTCTGCTGGGTCCACCGAAGTGCTTTCTCCGTTTGCTCGGATTGGATTAGGTCCAATTCTGCTATGTTTTTGTCAATCTGCTGTCTAATACCTTTGTATGGGTTCGCCTGATTTAGCAGTTCTAGCTTTGGCAACTCCCTAGAAGGCTCACTTTCCCTCATTTTTTGTTCTTTTTTATGTTGTGCCGCTAATTTAATAAAAGATCCCCTAATATAGGCCTTGTGGGTTACCCATACTAGACCCGGCTGAAGCCCTTTTTTCGATTTCTGATTGGCATTATACATATACGGGTAATTCTTATGCATAAACTTAGTTTGTTTGTTTTGCTCAAAGTGCGTCTCCTGCATAAATATAACCGCTGGATTATGCTCTTTATAAGTTCTAAATGCCTGGCTTCGCATGAACTGAGAGTTGAATCCCTTGACATTATGTGTAATAAACACTAAGTCTGAGCTACTCTTTGTATACTATTTTGTGATTGCTAGTGTAGGCGCCCACTGTCTTCTTACCATTGACTGCTAGCTCCCGGATGTCCCATAGCGACATGGTCAACAACGGCAGTATTCCCCACCAACCTTTCTCAATAAAATGAAAAAAGCATAGGTCAGCCAACGATCTTTCCCCCATATAATTTTTAACCCCAACAAAAACAATAACTCATCTCTAGTCCTCATCGGTACTTCCGTGTGCACCTTCGTGCCTAGGGCAGAGGGGTAGACAGATCCCTCAAAATATCCCTAAAATGAGGAAGAAACAACTTTTAACCTAACTGTTATATTGTTACTTTTCTTGAACCTTTCCTTAACTGCCTACTCCAAACCATGCAAACATGATAATCATCTTGGTGAAACAGCATGACAAAAGAACACATGTACAGCATAACATTCTTATATGCTCTCAACTGTTCCTTTATGCTATCTATATGAAAGTATACATTTTCCCATATGCAACAATAGATCTTTACTGTCTCATAAACTTTTGTTAGAGTGACCTGATTATCTTAACATTCTTACATGCTCTCAGTTGATCAGTTTCGCTATTTTTATAAGAGTATACAATTTCCCATATGCATTAATAGTTCTTTGCTTTTGCAGAAATGTTCTTTAGAATGACCTAAGCATCCTGGAACCAATAGAGCGCGCCTTAAGGCTGGAACAAGGGCTTCCTTCCCCTGCTGGGCTTGCGAGCCCACATGACCTCTCTGACGCTTCGGAAGTGGCACCTCCAACCACTGTTTTGTGAGCCTTTCTCTTTGTCTCGGCTCTCTAGATCCCGTAACCTTCCCGTCTACAGTGAGATTCAGATGTGCCAATATTTTCAAGCATTCATCTAAGGTTTGTGCTGAATGATTTTCTCCATTCCAATGAAAAAAGATCCAGAAGGGAAAGCCCCATCTATAGGGAATTCTATGCTTCAACAGCACTCCCAGTGCCGGCCTCATTTCCCTACGTTTTGACAAAGTTGTAGGAGAAATGTCTTCAAAAATCTGGATTCGGGAACCATCAGGGCCCACTATATTGGAAAGATTTCTGGAAGCATTCAAGATTAGGTCCCTCGCCTTTTTGGAAGCATTCAAGATTAGGTCCCTCCCCTTTTTGGGTGGAGAAAACAAGCTATGATGTCTCTAGGTAGATTCTGATTGGCAGATGCCCCTAAAGCTCTATGTGCTCTGTCTATTTCAAGCTCACAATCCGGCACCTCCGGTAGCAGCTTGCGAAGGATCTCCATTAGATATGGCACTAGATTGGTAACTTGTTTTGAAATGCCACGGAATCGCACATTGTTCCCACAAGATCTATTTTCAGTGTCCTCCAGTTGTTCTCCAGTGCGACCATCCTTGCTGTATTCGCTGCTATAGATAGCTATCTTGTTCTTGAGTATCCAGTATCCGATCCATTAAAGACTCAAGGGTATGCGTTCTCTGCCTAAATCTTGCATTTCTTTCTTAAAGTCCTGGACTGCCTATGATAGCTGCGTCTTTAGTAATGACTCAAATCTCGTCATCATCTTCTCAACAATATCAGGGTCCTTCAATGTATCCCTTTGTTTCCCTTCAATATCTGAAGTGTCTGATAGGCCTGATGTGGAGCCCTGTGGTGGTGACTGATGCTTTGACAGGGCTTTGAAATGCTCTGGAATTCCCTTAGATGTAGTACTCTTGCGTGATCTCCCCATCATCTCTACCAGACCTCTCTTGAGGTATATAGGACCAAGTTGCTCATCGAGCTGATGGATCACTGTTCTCGGTTCACATGGGAAATGCTATCTAGCTCCTCTACATTGCTTTATTTATGTGCTGCATTCTTGAGCTTCGTGCTGCATATGCTTGTGAGGGTTTGGCCTGTCTCCATGGCTCTTCTATGAATTGCATGCTGTTAAATGTCCAATGAAATATAGGCAACCCAGAGAACGTATATATCTTTGCTATCAGCTTAGCAATAATATGCACTGTCCCTCTGATAGCTAATGTATCTCCCTCAGCAGCCACTTCCTTTATCTATGTCTTTTGTTTACTCTCCTGGGTATCAACAGTGTGTTTACTGGCCTCCTCCAGTTAATATGGGCAGCCCAGCACCATTACCTGCTGTATATTAATTTCTTGCAGTACTGATTTTGGCCACAAGATGTCGCCTCTGCCTCTCTTTTCCTGCCCAGTGTTGATCCCCTTTGCAGATTGCTAACTGCTCTATTACAATATTTACAGTCCCTTATGCTGTCCCCTTAGGGGTGATTGTTTGGGGAGAGGCTGTGTAATAAGGGTATAAGGCACTTAAAGTCTTTAGGGTATGAACAGAGGCCTTCAGCCTGTATTATTTTTTTTGTTTATGTAACTCCTTGTTTCAGCACCTAAAATGGCATCTAAGCCTCTTTGCAGCCCCTTCCCAGACACAAGATGGCACCTGCTGTCGTTTCCCCCCTCATTATGGCTCAAATACAGTCCAAAGCCTGTTGCTAGTTTGGTAGGGGGAACTATATTTCTGTAAGGTTCTAGGCTCTAGTGCTCAAGTGGAATTGTAACTTTTATTAAAGGCTGTGTTGGAGGGGTTTAGTGTACTGAATATCATGAGGCTCACCCTCTGTTGTCTGAAGCCTTATTGTGTTATGATCCACACTCTTGTGTGCTCCTGTGGGGGTAAGCACCCTGCCCCCTCTGTCTTCTGCTGCTCCCCCTGCTCTTGGTTCCGGAGCGCAGCCTGAGGTGCTCCTTGCACCTTCCCCTGTGCCTGCATCTTTGTGCTGCTGCGGGCTCCAGACGGTCCGGGGGAGAATCTTCTGGAGAGATCCTGACCTCTCTCTTTACATTCCCCTGCTCCTTCCCCCCTGCAGCCAGATACTCCGATGGGGTAATTCACTCCTGCTATGGCTTGGTATGCCCTGTAGGCCGCCACCACAAGGTCTATAAATGTTCTCAGAACCACCCGAAAGTGGTATCCAAATACTCAGGGAGATCTTCTAAAGAACCCTATCAAATTTTATGGTGTGACAAATAGGTATTTTGACCCAAAATGGCAAATTGCCCCTTTTTTCTCAGGAGCTACAGGCACACACGCCTAGCTTGCTCCCTTGCTATCAGACTGAATTTTAAGAAAACCAGAGTCTCTTTCAATTTCAGTCTCAAGATTTACCTCTACTTCCTAATAAGTTTAGCTTTTTCTTGTTTAGCTATATGTGTGAGATTTATGTTAAGATTATACCCTGTCATATTTGTATTTTTTCCTTTTGATGACAATTTTCATTGTCATAGGGGGAGTTAATAAAGGAACAAAGTCCTACTGTAAGTTCCAGTGCTTAACACTAAGGTTATCAATACTATTAAAAAAGGAATGGAACTTTAATAATTATGATAAAAAGGTAATTACGTTGCAATAAACCTTACTTTGGACCAGTGATTATTAGGATATAAATAATGACATGGTAATTATTACCATGTCCATCAGTAAGTTTGGCTGTTGGTCAAAATGATTATCATTAGCCAGTAATGCTATATCACAGTTTATATATAATCAAAAGGGATTTGTGGATAAATCAATATCTAGCAACTTGGCAATAATTTTCCACTAAATTTCCTATAAGATAACACCTACTATGTGGATATAATTTTTTTTTAGATCCAGACTGGGGAAAAGTTGGCTCTTTTGATATAAAAAACAAACTAATTCAATCGTACAACTAAAAACAAAATCGTTTTTAAGCCTTATTGGAGTACCAATTAAGGTCTTCTATGGACTGACCAAGTATGGCATAGTTAATGGGAATAATCGTCCCTTCTTTTTCCTAACCTCTTATATTCTTTGCCAGACTTCCTATTTTGGTGTCAGTAAGGTTCCTACCTAACAGGCGGTTGCCCTCCCCTTTCACCCTAAAATTAGCTTTCTCAAAGGCTATTATGATTTAAAAAACATTTGGTATGAACGTAGCACCTTTAAATACCTTGTTGTGGATGAAGCCATTAGCCAAATGTATCTGCGTGCGTAGTGACATCAGACGCATGCGTTTGCGTAGTGACGTCATTTCCGCTCATGCGCAAAAGTCTCTGAAACGGACCTTGAAATTTTCCCTCTGTGTGCATAGACTTGCTCAGAATGCAAGTGCCTACACATGCGTAATAGGCTGTATTAAGGACTTTGATATATATATATATATATATATATATATATATGTATACAAGAATCCTTACTTAAATAATTGTTTCATAGGCTAAGATAGCGCATTTGCGCATTTCTGCATCATTAAGGGGGAATAAACTTAAAATATGCGACCCTTTACCCTTTTAAGAAGGGCTGGAAATACGATAACATATAAAAGGTTTACGAAATATGCTCTATTGCCAGGACATCAGAGAAATACCCTAAATTAGGATAAAATTGGTGAGACTTGAACCCCTATAGATCCTTGATAAGGATATTTCTGGGTGGGAAATATAACATTGATAAGTAGATAAGGGAAATTATAAGAACAAAGGGGTATGATATTAAAGGAATAAATGTTGTATGTTGAAAAAGTTGGTCGCGGTCAGTAATTTGCTACACACTGACTGGGGCGGGATGGGGGAGGGTGAGGAGGAGGGGGGAGTACAATCTTAACGAATAAGAAAATATCAACTATAGGGGAGGATAGAGTTGACAATAGAGTAGCTGGGTTGTTCTCGCTCTCCATTAGGAGAGAAGCTAGGGGCTTCCCCCTCCCCCACCACCTCTTCTTCTTCGTTCCCAGTCCAGTCTGAGGACTATTAGGGGAGTAAAAGGTAGCCCTTGGGTCTCTCCCAACTATGGTTGTAGAAACCAATCTATAATTTCCAAATATCAGGCTTTAGCCCTGTATTACCAAGTGGGAGTGGTGTGGTCCACCCTTGGTATTTTAAGTTTAGGTATGAATGGAACGAGTGTGAGTAAGGTACCAGACCTGAATGAACTGCCGGTAGGTTTAAAGGCTGTATGGGAGGGAAAAGGGAGCTGTAGTCAGCTAGATTTTACTATGTGGTTTATATGGGATTAAAAATAGTGTCACATAACGTAAATGGACTCAACTCCCCCTCCAAAAGAAAAATTGCGTTTAACAACTATACTAAGCTGAATATAGATATTTTATGATTACAAGAGACACATCTTAAGAAGGGCAATGAATCCTATCTGTCAAATAATATATTTTCCAAAGGTATACACTCCACATTTAAAAATAAGTCTAAGGGAGTCTCGATCTTTTTTAATAGGAGACTCAATATTAAAGAACAGGGCAGTATAATAGATCCCATGGGGAGATACATAGTCTGGAGGGGTGAGGTGGAAAGTAGACCAATAACATTGGCTAATTTGTACCTTCCCAATAAAAAACAGTGTAGCTGTCTAAAGAAAATTTTGGCAGAGATAAAAAAAAGTGGAATATGGGATCCTCCTGATCTGTGGTGACTTTAACATGGTCATGGACCCGGAGCTTGATAGACAAGGTAAATGCAAGTTGACGTCATTAAATAATTTAAGTAAAATCGCAACAGATTTCTCAGGTATAATGAAGGATAAGGAGTATTTGATCTATGGAGACTAATGCACCCAAGCGACCGCCAATTCACTTTTTACTCTAATAGATTTTCCTCGTCATCTCGAATAGATCACATTTTCTCCGATAGGGCCTTGATAAGTTTGATTAAGAAAATAGAAATAGAACTGGCCCCCTGGTCGGATCACTCAATGAACCTCTTGGTTTTATATGATACAGTAAAAAAAAACAGAACAGGAATTGGAGACTGGATACATCATTATTAAAAGATCAGGAATTTATGAAAGAACTAAAAAAAACAACTAGGGAATTCTTCAAAATAAATTAAGGAACCGTGGGCTCACATAAAACAATATGGTGCACATACAAAGCCTTCATTAGAGGCATATTAATTGCCAGATCAGCAGAAAGAAGGAAACTAAGAGGAAAACCCCTAAAACTGCTGTATATGGAATTAATAAAGCTTCATCAGATTAACAGGGGAAAATATATCAAAGAGATAGGTGAGAAAATATGCATTATAAATAAAGAAATTACGGCAATACTGCAATTACAAGCCGATAATTTACTGTGGCGCTATCGTCAAAATCACTTGAAGTTCGGCAGTAAAACGGGGAAATTTTTGGCGAATAGACTCAAAAAACAACAAGAGCAAAATAGAACAGCCAGAATAATTAACCTGAAAGGAAAATATCAATATCATCCAGATAAAATTGGGGAGGTTTTCCTAAACTTCTATAGGAAGCTATATAATTTGGAAAAGGACTACTTACAGGCCCCACTAAAGTGGATATATCAACATTTTTGGATGGGATAAATGTACCATCCGTCTCGGAGCCAGAAAGAATCTATCTAAACAGTAAGGCTGACTTCTCACTTGGGTACAATCTCTATAGCAGGGATGGATTGCACCTTAATGATGAGGGCGCTTTTGTGCTAGGGAATAGGATGGTAGAACGGCTGGGGGAGTTTTTAAACTTGTAGGTGGGGGGGAGGGACTATATAGAAGTATTGGGGTAAATAGGGTAGAGAGGGAAAGGGATGAATTATTTACCCATGGGGGAGGAGAAGGGGGGAGGGTTACAATAGAAAGTAGGGAGATATTAATAGGGGCCTCAAATACAGTGGCAGGCACTTCACATCAGCAGAGCCATAGCAACATAAAGTGTATGATTGCAAACGCAAGAAGTTTGCCTGGGAAAATGGATGAGCTAGAAATATTAGCAGTACAAGAAAAATGGGGCTTAATAGGCATTACGGAAACATGGTGGGATGAATCTCATAACTGGATTGTTAATCTGGATGGTTATAACCTATTTAGGAAAGATAGGGGAAATGGTAAAAGAGGAGGAGGGATCTGTCTTTATGTTAAGCCTGAATTTAAGCCTATAGTTAGAGAAGATATTTATGCTGGCACTAACGGCATCATTGAATCCTTGTGGGTTGAGCTAAATAGTGGAGGAGCTAATTCTAAATGCATATTGGTGGGAGTATGCTTTAAACCCCCAAATATAGCTGAAAGTGAGGAAATACAATTATTGTTACAGATTGGAAATGCAGCTAAGCATGGGCAAGTTCTAATAATGGGAGACTTTAATTACCCTGATATAAACTGGATAAACGAGACCAGCAGCTCAGCTAAGGGGAGCAGGTTCTTGAGTACACTCAGGGATCATTATCTAGCCCAGGTAATACAAGAACCTACTAGAAATGGGGCCATCTTGGATTTAGTCATCACAAGTAATATTGATATAATATCAAATGTAAAAATAGGGGAACCCTTGGGGAACAGTGATCACAACACAGTCTCATTTGAGATTGAATACAAAAAACAAAGTTGTAAGGGGCCAACAAAAACTCAAAATTTTAAAAGGGCTAACTTTAATGGGCTACGGGCAGCAATACAACATATAGACTGGGACAAAGAACTTACAGGGAAGAATACTGAAAATAAATGGACAACATTCAAATCCTTACTAAATAAACATACTCATCAGCATGTACCATGTGGAAATAAAATAAATAGGAGTAAATCACATCCCATGTGGCTTAAGAATGACTTAAAGATCATGATGAGGAAAAAGAAATATGCATTTAAATTATACAAGAAGGAGGGAACAGAGGCATCTTTATGTGACTATAAGGAAATCAACAAGGCTTGCAAAAGGGCTATTAGACTGGCTAAAATAGAAAATGAGAAGTCAGTTGCAATGGAAAGTAAGACTAACCCTAAAATATTTTATAAATATATTAATGGGAAGAAGGCCAGGAAGGAATCGATAGGACCATTACAATGTGACACAGGCCATCTGATAATTAGTGACCAGGAAAAGGCAGATGAGCTAAATAGGTTCTTTTCGTCGGTTTACACAAGGGAGGTACCAGTGGTTGGGACACTGCAACATAATGGGGCTACACTACCTTCACTAAATAATTGGTTAACGCAGGAAGAAATACAAAAGAGGTTGGAGAAAATAAATGTTAATAAAGCCCCAGGTCCTGATGGAATACATCCAAGGGTAATGAGGGAGCTGGGTTCTGTAATAGCCAAACCATTATATCTAATCTTTAAAGACTCACTCACTACAGGGTCTCTACCAGATGACTGGAGAAAAGCAGAGGTGATACCTATATTTAAGAAGGGATCTAGAGCAAATCCGGGGAATTATAGACCAGTGAGCCTCACTTCTGTAGTTGGGAAGCTTTTAGAAGGGTTAATAAGGGACAGAATACAAGAATATGTCTATTTGAACAGGATCATAGGTAGCAGTCAACATGGATTTATGAAGGAAAGGTCGTGTCAGACCAATCTAATTAGTTTTTATGAGGAGGTTAGTAGGAACTTGGATCAGGGCAACTCAGTGGATGTAGTCTTTTTAGATTTTTCAAAGGCATTTGATACAGTGCCACATGGAAGACTAGTGAGCAAACTAAGGGATACAGGAATTGCAGTAAATATCTGCTCATGGATCGAGAGCTGGCTAAAAGACAGGAAGCAAAGGGTTGTTGTAAATGGAACATACTCCGATTGGTCTAATGTGATAAGTGGGGTTCCTCAGGGCTCAGTATTGGGTCCTCTCCTTTTTAACATATTTATTAATGACATTGAAGGACTCGAATGTAGTGTCTCCATTTTTGCTGATGACACTAAGTTGTGCAAGGTAATAAAATCAGATAATGATGTACTTTCCCTACAAAAGGATTTGCATAAATTAGAGAAATGGGCGGCTAAATGGCAGATGAGATTTAATACAAATAAATGTAAGGTTATGCATTTGGGAAGGAACAATAGCCAAGCAATCTATAATCTTAATGGAGCAAATCTAGGGGTATCAGATATTGAAAGGGATTTGGGAGTACTAGTGGACAACCACCTAGGTAACAGCGCTCAAAGCCAAGCAGCGGCTGCAAAGGCAAATAAAATATTAGCATGTATTAGGAAGGGTATAGAAGCCAGGGAAGAAGATATAATTCTGCCACTATACAAATCTCTAGTACGCCCTAATTTGGAATATGGAGTACAATTTTGGGCACCACCTCACAAAAAAGACATTTTAGAGCTGGAAAAAGTACAGAGAAGGGCTACAAAACTAATAAGGGGAATGGAGGGGCTAAGTTATGAAGAAAGACTAGCAAAATTAAACTTATTTTCGCTAGAAAAAAGGCATCTAAGAGGAGATATGATTACGTTATTTAAATACATCCAGGGTCAATATAAGGCTTTGTCAAGTGAACTTTTTGTAGCAAGAGATTTTCAACTGACAAGAGGACATCCGTTGAGGTTAGAGGAAAAAAGATTTCACCTTAAACAAAGAAAAGTGTTCTTCACAGTTAGGGTGGTTAAACTGTGGAATTCTCTACCAAAGGAGGTGGTGACAGCGAATTCGATAGACAACTTCAAAAAGGGGTTAGATATATTTCTGAATAAAGAGGGCATTCAAGGCTATCCTAGATAACTAGCAAGGAATATTGATCCAGGGAGAAATTTGATCGCCAGTTTCTGGGGTCAGGAAGGAATTTTGCTTTTTTTTTTCCTTATGAGACAATTGGCAAAGTTTCAATGGGGTTTTTTTTATGTTTGCCTTCCTCTGGATCAATTAACAATCATTAACAATTAACAATAATAATAAATAGTCCAAATTAAAAAGATCAATAGAGATCTAAAAAGGTTGAACTTGATGGACTAACTCTTTATTCATTCTCCAATACTATACTATTAATAATTATTTAATCAATAATTTAATTAATAACTAATCCGCATATTGCAGATCAGAGGAGATCTTAACAGGTTGAACTTGATGGACTGAAAGTCTTTTTTCAACCTTAATTACTATGTAACTATGTAACTATGTAATATTACAGAGTTAGAGGTCTGTGAGGTAATTAACAGTAACAAGAGAAACAAAGCCCCAGGGTTAGATGGGTTTGATGCAGCCTTCTTTCCACTTTTTCTTCCAGAGATTAAAGAACCCCTATGTAATGTATATAATGATATTAAAATATCTGGGGAGATCCCAAGAGAAATGTCAGAATCTAAAATAATAAACTTATTAAAGGAGGATAAAAACCCAGATGATTGCAAAAATTATCGACCAATTACTTTGATAAATATAGATTTGAAGACCTACTCAAAATTTTTAGCAAACAGACTAAAAACAGTCATTCATAAACTTATACATACAGATCAAACGGGCTTTGTTCCAGGGCGTCAAGCCTCGGACAGTACCAGAAGGCTCCTAAATATACTCGCGCATGCTAAAGCCAGGGAAATGCCCATATTGGCCCTGTCATTAGACGCCGAAAAGGCGTTTGACAGGGTCAATTGGGTATTTCTAGAGGCCGTCCTGGTGAAATTCGGGTTGGGAGACTTTGCCCTGAAGGCAGTTAAAGCGCTTTATGGGGAAACAAAGACGCGCATAGTCAATCCTGATTTTGAATCAGTATCTTTTAGTATAAGCAATGGCACGCGCCAGGGCTGTCCCCTATCCCCGCTCCTATTTATCCTGTTTCTGGAACCGCTGGCAATACGTATAAGGGAAGAGGCGGATATCAGTGGAGTCAGAATAGGGAAACATGAGTTTAAACTATTAGCATATGCGGACGATATAGTAGTAACATTTACAGAGCCTGTGACATGATGTCAAAAGTTCCTGGACATTCTGGAGGAATTCTGTAGAATTTCCTACTTTAAAATAAATCAAACTAAGTCCGTGGCTTTGAAAAGAGGATTAAAGATAGAAGATAGGGAGGCTCTAGAGCATATGCTACAGTGTAACTGGCATTCAAATAGTATCACCCACCTAGGAATCAAATTCTCATTCCAATTGGGTAAATTGATCAAAGCTAATTTAGATGAAACCATGAGTAAAATAAACATTACCTTGATCAATTGGAAACAACTAAATTTATCATGGTAAGCTAAAATTGCAGCTATCAATATGAATATCATCCCAAAAATCACTTACTGTCTGAGATGTATTCCGGGAGCGCTGCCATATAACTACGTCAAAAAAATACAAGTGCAGCTAGATAAGTTTATCTATGGTGGGAAGAAACCCTGGGTGGGAAAAATAATAGCAAATCAAAAGGTCGAGAAAGGTGGGTTAAATTCCCCCTGTATACTAGATATTTACCAACAAATTTGTATAGCACATCTTATTAGCTGGAATTTAGTAAAGGAACAACCTAGATGGATGGAAATTGAGGAGGCCTTATTAAGAAATATTAAGATCCATTCCGTGTTGTGGCTACCTAGCTTGAATGAGACAGTGATTAGAGATCTCCCGAAGAATTTGGTTTCCCTAACCAAATTTTGGTATAGAAATAGACTATCCATGCAGCTAATTAACCTTCCCTCACTGGCTGCCCCAATTGATACATTGGAACGGGGGGGGGGGGGGGCTCTAACCCAATAATTACATCTCTGAAAATCAAGGGTGACACACCCACAGCAAAACTGTTCGAAGATGGACAACTTATAGACCTACAAAGGATGTGTAAGAAATTTGGAGATATAAAATTGACTTGGCTAGAATATGAGTGTATTAAAAAAAGACTAGTAGTCTGCGGTTACAGGATCTCACAACATTTAAAAACAACTAAAATGGAAGATCTGGTGATAAAAAGAGATAATTTACAAACTTTTTCGAAATGTAATAAAATTATAAATGAGAAAATTAAATTAGGAAAAGTTCAGGTTTGATGTACTGGGAATCAACTATGGGAGAAACCTTTGAAGCGATGGTATGTTACCAAAGCTTAAGAACGGTAAAAAAAATCAGCCGGTCTGCGAAGGTATATAGAAATGTTTTTTAAGCTTTCGAATAATTGGTACCTGGAACGTATGAATAAAATAGGCCCAAAAAATCAAAGTACCTGCTGGAGAGGCTGTAATCAGTTGGGAACATCGTTTCATATGTGGTGGGAGTGCCCTAAAATAAACAGGTTTTGGATAGGTTTGTGTCAATTAATAGAAGAAATATTAGCTCAAGAAATTAGGTGCTCCCCTTCATTGGTACTGTTCCATAGGAATTTGGAGTAATTCCTTGGTTCAGATGGTATCTTGATATGTCATATTCTGTTAGTAGCCAAAAGTTTGATTGTAAAATCTTGGAAAAATACCCATGTTCCGTCAAGAATACAGCTGGTGGCAGCAATACGAGAAAATAGAGAGATTATTGATCCCATAGATAAGAATTGGCTGATGGAAACAGGTACCCGTTTCCCTTGGCAGAAGTGGGATAAATTTGCAAGTTCTATTGGAGTATAGACAAACAGGACAGGATCATAACTTAGCAATTATAAAAAGAGGTAGAAGGGGAGAAGGAAAAAAGGGATTAGTCAAGGAAAAAGACTATAAATCATATAATAGGTAGGAACCCAAACTCTTATCCCTCCAGCAACAATCTATTGGTAGCTCATCGGTCTGGTACAGTGTGAATGGTTTATGTGTTTCTTTTTCTTTCCTTTTCTCCTCTTATTTCCTTTTGATATTTAGTCAAATATTCTGTAGATATAAGGAGGTTAAACGGGGGCATACCTTGAATTTATAGGAAAAAAAAAAATAAAAAAAAAAAAATAAAGAGAAAGAAGAGAGGGAAAGAGAAAAAAGAAAAGTTTTGTTATTATATATACAGACACCTTTACTGAAAACACAAATATAGGGAAAAGTGCGGGAAGGCAGATAGTTAAGAAAGAGAAGTGATAAAGAATAATAGACCTTTCTCTAAAAGAGAGGGTAGATCTCGGTCCCTATATAGAATGGTTAGTGAAAAACTCTCTCACATAATGTTGGAATTAACTTTGGGTGGGGGGATGGCAAAAAGCCATTGATATAGATGCAAATATTAGAGAGGTGTTAAGATATGTCAAAGTATCTAACAGAACTCACAGCCCTGGGTCTAAAGAAGTTAAGTTGTAATATAGGGGATGTAATATTATTTCTCTGTATAAATATGTATATATATGTATATATTGTTTAAATCTGGTTTGGAGGTATAAGTTACCGCCGTTAAGAGGAAAATACGAGGGGAAAGGGGGGAAGAGAGAGTATTATCAGAAGAGTGTTATGAATCGTGATTGTTTGTCTGTTCTGTATTTTGTATCTACGTCTTGTTTTTGTACTTGTATTTTTTTGTCTGGAAAATAAAAAAACAAAACAAAACAAAAAAAAAAACATATATAATTCCAACTTGATGATATGTCCCAATTTATTGAAGCATATATGAGTATTTTTTTTATATTTATAAAAAGAATAACCAATGAATACCTGATCCAACCAAGTATCAGTTGTATTATATAATGGCATCCCATGATTGAAACTTAATCCCTCACATAAATAAATATTTGACCTTCAATTTGTTATATGAATGAAATAAACGAAAACCTTCATTCAAGCCATCTGGACTCTGTGTTTTCAACTGATGGATCCACTTAGGTTCTTTCTGTAAGAGGATCCTGTCCAGATCTAATTTTCTAGGACCTAGCCTAACATTTTCAATTGCAAAAAACCTCATTACTAGAGATGTCGCGAATAGTTCACCGGAGGACTGTTCCCAGCGAACATAGTATGTTCGCGGCGAACTGCGAACATATGCGATGTTCGATCCACCCCCTATACTTTATCATTGAGCAAACTTTGACCCTGCAACTCACAGTCAGCAGACACATTCCAGCCAATCAGCATCATACCCTGCCTTCCAGACCCTTTAACCTCATGGACAGCAGCCATTTTGGAATCATAACTAACTTGCAGTCTTACTGAGAGGAGGCTGAGTGTAGGTGATACTGCATCAATAGGGAAAACCATAGCTAGGCTACTGTACACAGTGTGCAATACAGTCCTGAAGGACTCTTTTGATCTCTGCTGCAAGGACATCCCTGTGTCTCTTCCCCCCCTTATCATCATCCTCCCCTCACCTTAGCACCCAACCCTAACACCCCTCACACTTATCCATAACACCCATCAACCTAACACCTAACCCTAACACCCCTCACACTTATCCCTAAGACCTAACACCCCTCACACTTATTCCTAACATGCCTCACCCTAACACCCCTTACACTTATCCTTAACACCCCTCACCCTAACACCTAACCCTAATACCCCCTTACACTTATCCCTAACACCCCTTACCCTAACACTTAACCCTAACATCCCTTACCCTAACACCCATCACACTTATCCCTAACACCCCTCACCCTAACACCTAACCCTAACACCCCTCACACTTATCCCTAACACCCCTCACCCTAACCCTAACACCCCTCACACTTATCCCTAACACCCCTTACCCTAACCCTAACACCCCTCAGACTTATCCCTAACACCCCTTACCCTAACACCTAACCCTAATACCCCCTCACACTTATCCCTAACAACCCTTACCCTAACACCTAACCCTAACATCCCTTACCCTAACACCCATCACGCTTATCCCTAACATCCCTCACCCTAACACCTAACCCTAATACCCCCTTACACTTATCTCTAACAGCCCTTACCCTAACACCTAACCCTAACATCCCTTACCCTAATACCCATCACACTTATCCCTAACACCCCTTACCCTAACCCTAACACCCCTCACACTTATCCCTAACACCTAACCCTAACATCCCTCACCCTAACACCCCCCACACTTATCCCTAAAACCCCTCACCCTAACACCTAACCCTAACACCCCTCACACTTATCCCTAACACCCCTTACCCTAACCCTAACACCCCTCACACTTATCCCTAACACCTAACCCTAACATCCCTCACCCTAACACCCCCCACACTTATCCCTAACACCCCTCACTCTAACACCTAACCATAATACCCCCTTACACTTATCCCAAACAGCACTTACCCTAACACTTAACCCTAACATCCCTTACCCTAACACCCATCACACTTATCCCTAACACCCCTTACCCTAACCCTAACACCCCTCACACTTATCCATAACACCCATCAGCCTAACACCTAGCCCTAACACCCCTCATACTTATCCCTAAGATCTAATACCCCTCACACTTATTCCTAACATGCCTCACCCTAACACCCCTTACACTTATGCCTAACACCCCTTACCCTAACAACCCTCACAATTAGCCCTAACACCCCTCACCCTAAAACCTAACCCCCTCACCCTTATCCCTAACACCCCTTACCCTAACACCCCTCACACTTATCCCTGTGTCTCTTCCCCCCTTATCAAGGGAGGGGGGAGGATGATGAGGGAGGGGGGAAGAGACACAGGGGAGGATGATGAGGGAGGGGGGAAACAGACACAGGGGAGGATGATGAGGGAGGGGGTAAAGAGATACAGGGGAGGGTGATGAGGAAGGAGGGAAGAGACACAGGGGAAGATGATGAGGGAGGGGGAAAAGAGACAGAGGGGAGGATGATGAGGGAGGGGGGAAAGAGACACAGGGGAGGATGATGAGGGAGGGGGTAAAGAGATACAGGGGAGGATGATGATGGAGGGGGATGTTAGGTTATTTATGCCCTTTATGGATTAAAACCAGACTCTGCATCAACTATGTAATTTTCCGTGGGAGTTTTGACATGGATCCCCCTCCGGCATGCCACAGTCCAGGTGTTAGTCCCCTTAAAACAACTTTTCCATCACTATTGTGGCCAGAAAGAGTCCCTGTGGGTTTTAAAATCCACCTGCCCATTGAAGTCTATGGCGGTTCGCCGGTTCGCGAACATTTGCGGCGTTTCGCATTTGCGGTTTGCTAACCGAAAATGTTATGTTTGCGACATCACTACTCATTACCTTTTGCATTGTTATTATGGTAATATTTTACATGACGGGATACTGGATACCTTATTAATGGAATAAACGTGTTCTAGGACGCACCTCCTGAGTTGGCGTATCGTTTTACCAACGTATAGTATGTGACAAATGCATTGCTTTACATACACTACTCCAGAAAAAAACACAATTATGAAATTATTTTATCCCGTATGTTTTATCCTTATTTGGATTAACTAATTCCTTTATTGGATATATGTATTGGCACGCTTTGCATTTTCCACACAGAAACAAGCCAGTCAAAGCTTTTAGCCAAGTTGTTGGAGGTACAGGTGTTTGGAGAATAGTGAACAATATCATCTTTTATACATCAAGCTCTTTTGTATGTTATTTGAGCTTCATCAGACAATGCCTCACATAAATCCTTGTCATTTTTTCACAAGCACCAGTATTTATCCATAATTGTCTGATTTCTTGGAAGCTCTGCCCATAGGTAAACGTACACCTCACTTTATTTCCATCTTTTTTGGTCTCGTTATGTATTTTGTTTTGGATTCAAAAGTTCATTCCTATTTGTTGTTAATGCTTTTTTATAAGAT
Source organism: Discoglossus pictus (assembly GCA_027410445.1). Classification (NCBI taxonomy): domain Eukaryota; kingdom Metazoa; phylum Chordata; class Amphibia; order Anura; family Alytidae; genus Discoglossus; species Discoglossus pictus. The sequence goes on from CM050169.1 coordinate 86,576,692, forward strand.
ATTTTTAAACATCTATTTGGGTAACCCCTGGTTTTAAGTTTTCTTTTTTTAAATATCTGATTGTTTTTTAAATTCTGTATCTGAAGAACAATTTCCCTTGGCTCGCAGATACTGAACCAAAGGGTATACCTTGTTTGAAATTTAGAGGGTGCATACTAGTCTGGCCAAAAATAATTTATGGCTGTTGGCTTTCTATAAATTGTAGTCTGTATGGTTCCATCTGTACTCTTATAGATATCAAGATCCAAAAAGTAATATGATTCTTATTAGACTCATAAGCGAAGTGTAGGTCTAGGTTATTTTTATTCAAGTCTGAGACAAATGTTATTAGTTCTGTTATTGTGCCTGTCCAAAATAACAACACATCATCAATGAAATGATGCCACAATAGTATTTTTTGTGTTTTTTCTTCCATATTTCCTGGGAACACCACTGTGTCCTCCCACCATCCTAAAAATAAGTTGGCACAATTGGGAGCATCGGGTGTTCCCATTGCAGTACACCTCTTTTGGTGGTACCCCTTACGGTTAAAGAAAAAAAAATTCTCGTGAGTATAAACTGTAAGAGTTAAGTTATGAACCAATTGTGAGTTACTTAATCAGTCTTTTTACTCCTTAGAAAGAATTCCACAGTTTTTACTCCTAACTCATGCAGTGTGCACATGTACAATTATTCAACGTCTATGCTGCATAAGATAGTATTAGCAGGCACACATATATCTTGGAGATGACACAACAGATCGGTAGTGTTTTGTATATATGAGGGACGCAGTTCTTGCGAGCTCGCTTAGCGAGCTAGCAATGCGTGACGACATTTCGTAGTTTGACAACTATTATATGTGATACATGTATATGCTTCAATAAATTGGAATATATAATAAAGTTGGAGTTATTTATGGGATATACAATACATACATATTTTATTTAAGTCACGTTGTAGATCACTTCCCGTACACATACTTCTTTCTTAATTTTCAATATTAGTCTTCATCACTTCATTAATTTAAGCCTATAGTCAGAGAAGATATTTATGGTGGACCTAGTGATAAAGCTGAATGTTTGTGGGTAGAGTTAGATAGCGGAGCAGCAAATTCCAAAATAATATTAGTAGGAGTATGCTATAAACCCCCAAATATAGCTGAAAGTGAGGAAATACAATTATTGTTACAGATTGAAAATGCAGCTAAGCACGGGCAAGTTCTAATAATGGGAGATTTTAATTACCTGAAATAAACTGGATAAATGAGACCAGCAGTTCAGCTAAGGGGAGCAGGTTCTTGAGTACACTCAGGGATCATTATCTGGCCCAGGTTATACAGGAGCCTACTAGAAATGAAGCTATCTTAGATTTACTCATCACAAATAATATTGATATAGTATCAAATGTTGGAATAGGGCAACAGTGATCACAACACAGTCTCATTTGAGATTGAATTAAAAAAACAACATTTTAAGGGGCCAACGAAAACTCTTAATTTTAAAAGGGCAGATTTTAACGATCTAAGGGCAATAATACAAAGTATAGACTGGGACAGAGAACTGTCGGGTAAAAACACTGAACATAAATGGACAACATTTAAATCCTTACTAAATATACATACACATCGGCATATACCATGTGGGAATAAAAGTAAAAGGAGTAAATCCCATCCAATGTGGCTTAACAATGATTTAAAGATCAAGATACGGAGTAAAAACCAGGCATTTAAATTATACAAACAAGAGGGGACAGAGACTGCCTTACAGGAATAAAAGGAAATCAACAAGGCTTGCAAAAGGGCTATTAGACTGGCTAAAATTGAAAATTGAAAAAGAGAGTAAGACTAACCCTAAAATATTTTTTAAGTATATTAATGGGAAGAAGGCTAGGAAGGAAGCTATAGGAACATTACAATGTGACACAGGCCATTTGATAATTAGTGACCAAGAAAAGGCAGATGAGCTAAATAGGTTATTTTCTTCGGTATACACAAGGGAGGTACCAGTGGTTGGGACACGGCAACATAATGGGGCTACACTACCTTTGCCAAATAATTGGTTAACACAGGAAGTAATCCAAAAGAGGTTGGAAAAAATAAATGTTAATAAAGCCCCGGGTCCTGATGGCATACATCCAAGGGTACTAAGGGAACTGGGTTCTGTAATAGCCAAACCATTATATTTAATTTTTCAAGATTCACTCAACACAGGGTCTCTACCAGATGACTGGAGAAAAGCTGATGTGATACCTATATTTAAAAAGGGAGCAAGAGCAAATCCGGGGAATTATAGACCAGTGAGCCTCACTTCTTTAGTGGGGAAGCTTTTAGAAGGGTTAATAAGGGATAATATACAAGAATATGTCTATATGAACAAGATTATAAGTAGGAGTCAACATGGATTTATGAGGGATAGGTCATGTCAAACAAATCTAATTAGTTTCTATGAGGAGGTTAATAGGAACCTGGATCAAGGCAACTCAGTGGATGTAGTCTTTTTGGGTTTTGCAAAGGCTTTTGATACAGTGCCACATGGGAGACTATTGTGCAAACTAAGCGATACAGGAGTTGCAGTAAATATCTGCTCATGGATTGAGAGCTGGCTAAAAGACAGGAAGCAAAGTGTTGTTGTAAATGGAACATACTCCGATTGGACTAATGTGGTAAGTGGGGTTTCTCAGGGTTCAGTATTAGTTCCTCTCCTTTTTTAACATATTTATTAATGACTTAGAGGTAGGATTTGAGTGGGGTGTCTCCATTTTCGCTGATGACATGAAGTTATGCAAGGTAATTAAATCAGATAGTGATGTGCTTTCCCTCCAAAGGGATTTACATAAAATTGAGGAATGAGCATCTAAATGGCAGATGAGATTTAATACGAATAAATGTAAAGTTATGCATCTGGGAAGGACAAATAGCCATGCAATTTATAATCTTAATGGAGCAAATCTAGGTGTATCAGATATTGAAAGGGATTTGGGAGTGCTTGTTTACAACCACCTAGGTAGCAGCTGCAAAGGCAAATAAAATATTAGCATGTATTAAGAAGGGTATAGAAGCCAGGGAAGCAAATTTAATTCTGCCACTATACAAATCACTAGTACGCCCTCATTTGGAATATGGAGTACAATTTTGGGCACCACTTCATAAAAAGGACATTTTAGAGCTGGAAAAGGTACAGAGGAGGGCAACAAAACTAATAAGGGGAATGGAGGGGCTAAGTTATGAAGAAAGACTAACCAAATTAAACGTATTTTCTCTAGAAAAAAGGCGTCTAAGAGGAGATATGATTACCTTATATAAATACATCCAGGGTCAGTATAAAGATTTGTCAAGGGAGCTTTTAGTGCCAAGAGGTTTTCAACTGACAAGAGGACATTCCTTGAGGTTAGAAGTAAAAAGATTCCACCTTAAAGAAAGAAAAGGGTTCTTCACAGTAAGGGTGGTTAATCTGTGGAATTCTCTACCAGAGGAGGTGGAGACAGTGGATTCGATAGATAACTTTAAAAGGGGACTGGATTTATTTCTAATTAAAAAGGGAATTCAGGGTTATCATGGATAATTAGAGAGGCATTATTGATCCAGGGAGAAGTCCAATCACCGGTGTATGGGATCAGGAGCGATTTTTTTTTTATACAACTAATTAATTAATAGTTAATCCGCATATTGCAGATCGGACGAGATCTTGAAAGGTTGAACTTGATGGACTGAAGGTCTTTTTTCAACCTTAAATACTATGTAACTATGTAACTATGTAACTTACCATGTTTAATAATAATTTATTATATCCACAGCAATAAAAGTTTATAATTAAATAAATAAATTAAATAGATAGTTTTCACCACTTCATGTGAAGTTCAGTTTTCCTCTTATGGATTAAATCATGTTGCAGCCATGTTGGTTGCTGGGGAGAGGGGCATTTTCTATGATGTTGTGAGGGTTGTGCTTTTACTGTAATCCCATACTTGTCCACAAGATGTCACTGCAGGACATTAGGGTAATTACAGGCCCTTTGTTCTAGGTTTCCGCTCTGAGGCCATGTTGTCCCCCCTCATCCCCCAAGGTAGGATAGGTATGATTGGGTTATGCTAACCTGGGTGGGGGGTTTGAATTGGTTCAGCCCATTGTGATGCAATTGGAAAAGGGAGATTCTTTGTCTGTTTTTCAGTTGCTGTTTTAGAGATGCAGTAAGAGGTCCATAATAAACCATGGTTCTGAAATGCATAGACAATGGTGTATTGCTTTAAGAAGGACTGATATGAATGCTGGTCGCCGAGAGACCCATTCCTTCAACGAAGATTGCCAGCATATTAAGGGCAGTTCTTCTATCTAAAAGGCAAGTTGGGGCCTGTAGCGGAACCCGTCACTGTTTTAAACTGTTTTATGATTATTATGGTTAAAATATGATCCTACAATATGTATGCTGGTTTATGCTCTGCAGAATATTAGCCAGACTTTTGCAGACCTAGGCTAATAGATAATCCTATTACAGAGATTCAAGAGATAAGAAAGTTGTAAAGGATCCTTGCATTTTCCAAAGTGGTTTCATTCTCTGATAAGAACAAAGAAGAATGATCTAATTAATGTCTGATTGTATCCAAGTTGCCAGGGAGGTGTGACTCACCTATTGTCCTATATGTGTATTGTGTGGGGGATATGTGCAATGTCTGTGTGTTATGTGTAAAAACATACTTTTACTAACTTTTGAACCCCTGGTCTGATTCATGCCATTTTTGTATATGTTGTTCCCCTGGGTGAGAGCTATTGAATGGTGGGGGACTTAAAGGTGTACCCCCTGTATTTGGGGTACATCCAGAATGTGGTTAAAATTGTGTCTGTTTTAATTGTGTTACCTGTTATCTGAGGGGAGGAGACGTGGGGGTTGAACCATGTATATAATTGGCTGTTGTGATAATTATGTGGGTGTAGCCCTTCAGAGGGCACCATTGCATAAAAGGAGATTCCCTGTCATTAAAATATAGTTCTTCTTGACCCTTCAAAACGTAGCCTCGTCTCGTTATTTGAGGGGATCGCTATCATACTGGGGATTGCTATGCTTCTGCATACTCCCTTGAGCTGTAACTACTGAACGCTTGTTCCTGATGTACTATCCTTGGAGTCTGTGGTGGTTTTGGTGTCCGGTGCGGTGCTTGTAGGCCTCGACGCAAGCTAGGACGCATCCATCAACGGAGGTACCCGGTCGGGGTGCCAGTAGATCCGTTACAGGGCCTAGCTAGAACCTTGACACTACACACTTAAGTAGCTGATACATATCACTAATGGTAAAACCAAACATATAGGGCCCTATTAAATTCCAGCCTCGTAAATAAAAGGCTTCTACTTAAGCCCTACGTACTGCAAAATTTCTCAAAGTCATACTGCTATTACAATCGCCCTGCTGCGAGCAATGTATGAGCTACGCAGCAGGGCCGTACGTATCAACACTGCGAAAATGTACATGAGAAGTGACAGCCTGCGAGATGATCTCGCAGGCACCCGCACCTCAAAAAGTAGTGCAAGGGTCCTAAACGGGACCTCATCCACAGTCCCCCACATAAGCCCTGCCATGGGGGGTACTCCAACTACCCCCCCGGCACGTACAATTAACCCCCCTCTATGCGGGGGTCCCGAAGTGTCCCCACATCAAGCCCTTGCTGCAGGGGTCCATAGGGACCATCATGACACTAACTACAACCACTACACTATAACCCCCAATAAACCATTTAATCTAAACTAACCCCACTCTACACTTATCTATTAACACTTACACTAGCTACCTAAACTACCTACACCCTAATAAACCTCCCCACCACTCTAATTACAAAATATAAAAAAACCTACTTTACAAAAAATAAAAAAACCTAAGTCACCAAAAATAAAAAAAAACTACCTTACAGAAAATAACAAAACCTAAGTCACCAAAAATAAAAAAAAACTACAGTACAGAAAATAAAAAAACTACAGTACAGAAAATAAAAAAATACATTACAACCAACCACCCCACTACAGAAAAAAAAATTACACACCTGAAAAGGAAAGACAGACATACACAATACATACATACAATACATTACATTATATACAATACATTACATACAATACATTACATACAACACATTACATATAAGACAAATCAAATACCCCCTATCTATCTAACATACAATCTATTTAATATAAAATAAATCATACCTATATCAAAAACATCCCCCTATCTATCTAATATACAATAAATCCTAACTACATACACAGACCCTAATTCTAAGCTAACATAAAATAATTAAGACCACTTTAAGATGTTCCTTCAGATCACTAACCTAGGGGTAAAACAAAACAAAAAAATTAGTACAAAACATTAACATAAAATAAATAAACATTATATACATTCTAAATGGGGCTTATGGGGGTCTGTATTGACCCCCATGAATTATAGGGTTAATTAAGGGCTTATGGGGGTCTGTATTGACCTTCGTGAGTTATAGGGTTAATTTTAGTTGCCTGGGGTTAATATTTTTTAGTGCGAGTCCTTTCAGGACCTTTACGGTCCTTTAAGGACCCGCGAGTTGGGAAATGTAAAAATTGAAAAGCAGCAGGGTCACGATCGGTGCCGATCGGGGACCCCCGCTGCAGGGGGTTACTGGGGGGGGGCTGCGGGGGTCTCTATGGACCTCTGCTGCAAGGGCTTAATGTGGGGACACTTCGGGGGTCCCGATGGGGACCCCCAGCATAAAGGGGGGTTAATTGTAGGTGTATTAGTAATAGTGTGCTGCGGGCCCTTTAAGGAGCCGCGGCGGCGAATTTAAAATGTTTAAATGCAGCGGGGGCCTGATCTATGCAGATCGGGGATCCCCCGCTGCAAGGGGTTTATGTGGGGACACTTCGTGGGTCCCAATGGGGACCCCCAGCATAGAGGGGGTTTAATTTTTTTTGCCGCGGCCAGGATTGGCTAATAGTGTGCCGAGGGCCAATTTAAGGAGCCGCGGCGGGGAATTTAAAACTTTTAAATGCAGCGGGGGCCTGATCGGTGCCGATCGGGGACCCCTGCTGCAAGGGGTTAATGTGGGGGTGCTGCAGGGGGCCCGATAGAGACCCCTGCAGCATTGGGATGTGTATAGGTATTAGGGGGAGCCTTACACTGCTGTCTCGGGCTGCTCCGAGGCAGCACGTAGAGGCTTTAGGATCCCTTGCGGGCACTTTTTGTGCCCGTAGGGATACTTCAGAGATGCAAGAATCATTTGTAGATTTATGGCTGCGTGTGACTACGTAGCTCTCTCGGAGCCTATTCTCTGCCATTTTTCGTAGTCATATCGCAAAGCAGGCTGCGAGAGATTCGGCCCTCGCAAACAGCAAAGAACTGTCTTTTGCGAGCACCGAGAGAACTACGAGGGAAATTTTAATGAGGCCCATAATTCCCAATTGTAATTAAGATTTATACAAGATGATAATTACATAAAATGCTCTTTAAACGTTTATTTTTTTGCACAACAGAAGTATTTTGCACTTAATCAAAGCAGTCACAGGGGGGGAAGAGACACAGGGGAGTTGAGGGAAAGAGACACAGGAGAGGGAGAAAGAGACACAGGGGAGGGGAGGGAAAGAGACACAGGGCAGGGGTGGGGAAAGAGACACAGGGGAGGGGGGGAAGAGACATGAGATGGGAGAAAGAGACACAAGGGAGGGGAAAGAGACACAGGGGAGGGGGGAAAGAGACACAGGAGAGGGGGGGAGACACAGGGAGAGGGGGAACAGACACAGGGAAAGGGGAAGAAACACAGGGGAAGAGGGGAAAGAGCCACAGGGAAGAAGGAGGACGAGACATAGGGAAGAGGGGGCAAAAGACACAGTGGGGAGCAGGGAAAACAGACACAGAGGGAGTAGAGGTTGGAACAGACACAGTGGAGGGAGAGGGGGGCAGACACAGGGGAGGGAGACAGGGGGAAACAGACACAGGGGAGGGAGACAGTGAGGAACAGACACAGGGGAGGGAGACAGGGGGAACAGACACAGGGGAGGGAGATAGGGGGCAACAGACACAGTGGAGGGAGACAGGGGGGAAGAGACACAGGGGAGGGAGGGGGGAAAAGACACAGGAGAGGAGGGGGAGAAATGAGACACAAGGGAGGGAGAGGAGGGTGGAAAGGAAACACAAGGAAGTAAGTAGACAGGGGAGAGGCTTGCGGTGAGCGCCGAAGTTGCTCACATTAGGTGGCAAACAGTTTTGCCAGCATTACAATTTTATTGCCTTCATTTTTGATGGGCAAGTCGCTAGTATATATATATATATATATATATATATATATTTTTTTTTTTTTCCTTAATGCAGTTTATTGTGCATGTGAGGACTCTTTTACACACACATATATATATATATATATATATATATATATATATATATATATATACCATATATACTCGAGTATAAGCCGACCCGAGTATAAGCTGAGGCACCTATTTTACCACATACTGGGAAAACTCAGTGACTTGAGTATAAGCCGAGGGTGAGAAAAGGCTGAAAAACTTGGCTTATACTCGAGTATATACGGCATATATATATATATATATATATATATATATATATATATATATATATATATATATATATGTTTTTTTTCAGGAAGTCTAGTCATATAAAGGGAATTTCTAAGTCTGCTTTATTGGCTTCTGCACATGTATATTGTTAAGAATGTAAGACTCAATCATGCAAAAATGTGCATGTGCGCTGTCTTAGGGCCTTATTCAATTGCGATTTGGCTAATTGAATTGAGCTCTAAATAAGCACAGAGCATGTTTTTTCTACAGAAGTTTTTAGTTAGTGAAGACCTTGCTTTTGGATAGAAGTTCACTGTCTAAAAACTTCTGTAAAAAAATATGCTATGTGCTAATTTACAGCCCTATTGAATTGGCCAAATTGCAGGAGGTCCTTAGTCCATAAAATGGTTGTAATTTGGGATAAGTTTCTAAGAGCTTGCCACATCTTACCACTAGAACTTTTGCCCATTTCTCCTTGCAAAACTGCTCCAGCTTCTTTAAGTTGGATGGTTTGCACTTGTGAACAGCAATCTTTAAGTCTGACCACAGATTTTCTATGGGATTGAGGTCTGGGCTTTGACTTGGTCATTCCAACACATTTACATGTTTCTCCTTAAACCACTCAAGTGTTGCTTTAGCAGTGTGTTTGGGGTCATTGTCCTGCTGGAAGGTGAACCTCTGTCCTAGCCTTAAATCACGCACAGAGTGGTACAGATTTTAAAGAATATCCCTGGATTTAGCACCATCCATCTTTCCCTCAACTCTGGCCAGTTTCCCAGTCCCGGCTGCTGAAAAACATCCCCACAGCATGATGCTGCCACCACCATGGTTCACTGTGGGGATGGTGTTCTTTGGGTGATGTGATGTGTTGGGTTTGCATCAGACATAGTGTTTTCTTTCATGGACAAAAAGTAAAATTTTAGTCTCATCAGACCAGAGCACCTTCCACCATACATTTTGGGAGTCTCCCACATGCCTTTTCGCAAACTCAAAGCGTGCCATTTTGTTTTTTGCTGAAAGTAATGGCTTTCTTCTGGTCACTCTGCCATAAAGCCCAACTCTATGGAGCGTACGGCTTATTGTCCTCCTATGTACAGATACTCCAGTCTCTGCTGTGGAACTCTACAGCTCCTCCAGGGTTACCTTAGGTCTCTGTGCTGCCTCTCTGATTGATGCCCCAGTGTCTCTTCCCCCTCCCCGTATCTCGTCCCCCTCTCTCTACCCTGTGTCTCTTTCCCCCGTCTCTCCCATGTCTCTACGCCCCCTCTCTTTCCCCTTGTCTACCCCCTGTGACTCTTTTCCCTCTCCCCTATGTCTCTCCCCCAGGTGTTTATTCCCCCCCTCCCCTCTTTCCCCACCCCTCTCCCTCCCCTGCCTCACCCACCCCTCTCCCACTCCCGCCCCAACCCCCCCCAAGGAAGCAATGCACGACTATTGCCGCGTGTGGCCACGCAATGCTCGCTTGCGGCTAACGCCACGCGCTGCGCATTCCTGACTATATGCATATATATAAAGCAAAGGATAAATAAGAAAATCCTATACTTCAAATATTTATCATGCAGCTGGTTTTCTGTGTTTGATAGAAAAATACATTTAGATCACATGAGAGTGTACTGCAGTAAACAGTGATAATATTTCTGTTGGATAAACACCAAACTAAGAGCGACAGGTTAGTTACAGAGGAGCAACAAGCAACATTGGGGCAGAATAAAAAATTATTGATAATGTGCCATAAAATCCATATATATATATATATATATATATATATAACGTGCCTTTTTGTTGAACTGCAGTGTCCTCTGTCTTTTCCAACAGTACTACAGGTGAAGGGCAGGAACCCATAACTGAGGCCTAGGGGCAGATGGACTCCAGGCAAGTTAGATCACGACTAACTTGCCTGGATATACCATTAACAAACTCATCTCATCCTTAGTCTTTAATCCAACCACATACACCTAATTAAGGACCCTCAGGGCGGAACCAGCTGCGCTGAGAATCGCAGTGGGGGGCCCTTGACATTTGGGAACCAAGTGCCGACTGAGGAGGCGGGGCCTTGCACAAGGGGTTGCGGTAGTTCCTTCCCCTAGGCTCATTGCTAGCGCCATCTTGCCACATTCCGCGGCAGGCAGGGAAGCAGGCAGACAGCATCAGGAGCGCAGGAGCAGCTGGATTGTTAACAAAGTGATGGTGCTTGATGCATGTACATATAACTGCATCAGTAGTGTAGTAGTATTCTTAGCTTTGGCAGCATGGGTTCTGTTCCCAAGCATGTCTGTTTTCTCAGTCCTTTCTGTCTGTGTGCGTGTTCTTGTGTGCTTCTCTTAGAGCAGTGCTCCTGTATATATATATATATATATATATATATATACAGTATATATATATATATATATATATATATAATTATATAGGTAGGCTGTGCAGCATATAGCATCTGGGTATTTCTTTCCAGCTTTTTCTGCGTAGCAGCTGTAGCTTAGCAGGCTGTTTTTTTCTATCCCCGGTTATCTACCCAGTTATAGCCCCTGGCTTAGCAATAGGGTGTGTTTGAGTAAGTGTGTGTTTTCATTTACCATCCCTCATTGTCCTGTCTTGTGTCGTGTTTTCATTTACCATCCCTCATTGTCCTGTCTTGTGTCGTGTTTGTGGGTATGGATATAGGGGAGTTAGTGGGATTAGAGATCCCATCAGCCATCAGCCATGGAGTGAGATGGCTGGAAGACCATCTCGGCTGTGGGCAGGCTGCTGCAGCACCTGCGGCAGATTCTGTCATGGGAGATGACCAAATTATTGACAGCAGATTACCAGCAGGGGTTACGAGAGAGGACTGCAGAGCTGTTCGGGAGATTAGAGCCCACAGTCCTTTGACTGGACTGTCCTTACCGTGTGGACTGGACGATGGGTATTTCAGGCAAGGACAGCCCTCACATTTTTTTCTGCCTTGACAGATCTTCTAGGGGCAGATCTCCCACAGATCTCCCCTGGCCGATCACCCCTGGCCGCAGCCAGGCGTACTCCAGTTCGGAGAGGGAATAGTGTGGAACGAGTGGCAAGGGCAGGCGGACGAGATCCCGGGGCAGGAACAGTCCAGCAAAACAGAGGCCACGTCAGGAGCCCACCAGGCAGGATACAGGTCTCACTCACTTTGGGCTACACTGGTAGTGGCAGGGACATACAGACACAAACATTTTTGGCTGGGTTAAAGGGATTCTTGAGGTCTTATGATGTAAACCTGAGCAATGAAGATCTAGGAGAATGGGTGTCAGGTTTGGCAAGACAGTCCTGGGGAGGACAAGGTGCCACAGTACAGGAGAAGGGTTGTGCCTCGAGTGGTTCAGGTGTAGTTTCACCGTCCGCCCCAGCGGTCCCGGTACCAGCACCTAACGCATTCAAGATATCCGATATCTCAGTCAGGTTGACGCTGGTATGTAGCTCTAATAGCCTAGGTGCTCATCTACCACTGGAAGTAAAAGAGCGTATTTGAAAGAGGGAATGAATTTAAATATTTTCATTGATACACTCCTTGAGATTTGTGGATGCACAGGACAGAGGGTCAGTTTTGGGGGCGAGGCGGATCGGAAGGGTTTTAGGAGGATTCCTAAGACATTCGAGAACTGACTGCAGGTATTCTCCATCCTGGCGTGTGTCATCGACGAGACGTTTCCGGAGTAGGGTTCGGCGCTATTACCTCAACGAGATATGGGGAGCGCACCGCACGTATGACAGTATGGCATGGTGGAGGTATGATGAGAGTTTTCGTCAGTGCATGCCCGCTAGACTGGTGATGTTGTGGAGTGAAAAGGCCGTCGCTCATTGACTGAATGAAATGACCCCCATGCGGGCGGTGGTGCCCTTTCGAGGTGGGGCTCGCGGGCCCAGATATCCTGCCATGCCATGTGGAGCAGTAAGGCAAGCTTGCTACTCCTTCAATGAGGGAGTTTGTTAATGGGCGCCTAACTGTTGATATAGGCATGTTTGCTCGAGCTGTGGCGGTGAGCACTCAGTGCTCAGATGTGCAAAAGCAAGGGAAACCGGCAGAAACAGTGAGCACTCTGGAAAAGGGTACGACACCGGTATCGCTGGACGCAACGCTGCCGTGGCTAAGACGCTACGGTAAAGTTCCAGGTAAAGGATAACGAGATAGCTGATGCCCTGTCTCGTTTTCACTTCAGACAGCTGGCCCCCCAAGCGGCAGCAACAGTGGAGCAGTTCTCGATCACGTTATGGGAGCTCGGAGCAAAGAGGTAATGTCGCTAATCAGAAGTTCATTGGCGCCATCAACATGGTCGTCCGGCTGAAGGAATGGGGTTACTGCCTAAGCCCGGGACTCCTCCCCCGTCCTAGCAGGATTTACATATGCTTTTGCATATTATGTTAAATTAAACTTGCTGCGGACAGTTTTACCTCCAACAGTTGTGTTGTGTGTTTTTTGGGGGTCAGGGGCCTCAGGGCGGAACCAGCTGTGCTGGGAATCGCAGTGGGGTCCTCTTGACATGGGTGAACCAAGTGCTGGTTGAGGAAGTGGGGGCGGGCCTCGTGCGAGGAGTTGTGGTAGCTCCGCCCCCTAGGCTCAGCGCGGGCACCATCTTGCCTCACTCCGCGGCAGGCAGGGAAGCAGGCACTCACCCCGTCACATGCGCGCCGGGTCAAGGAGCGGAGGCGGGAGCACAAGCAGGTAAGTGAGGGGAGGTATTTAGGGGGGTTTAGATGGAGGAGGGGGGTTGAGGGGGGTTTAGGTTGAGGAGGGGAGTTGGGGTTGAGGGGAATTGAGGGGGGAGGTTGAGGGGGGTTGAGGTTGAGTAGGGGTGTTGAGGGGCGTTGAGGTTGAGGTGGGAGGTTGAGGATGGGGGGTTGAGGAGGGGGGTTGAGGATAGGGGGTTGAGGAGAGAGGTTGAGGGTGGGGGGGTTGAGGAGGGTGGGTTGAGGAGGGGGGGTTTGGGTTGAGGGGGGGTTGAGGTTGAGGAGGGTTGAGGCTGAGGAGGGGGTTGAGGATGAGGATAGGGGGGTTGAGGAGGGGGTTGAGGATGAGGAGGAGGGGTTGAGGAGGGGGTTGAGGTTGAGGAGGGGGGTTGAGGATGGGGGGTTGAGAGAGGATGAGGATGGGGGGGTTGAGGAGGGTAATTGAGGATGGGGGGTTGAGGATGGGGGTTGAGGAGAGAGGATGAGGATGGTGGGGGGTGGGGGGGGAGGATTGAGGATGGGGGGTTGAGGAGGGAGGTTGAGGAGGGGGTTGAGGATAAGGAGGGAGGTTGAGGAGGGGGTTGAGGATGAGGAGGGGGTTGAGGATGAGGAGGGAGGTTGTGGATGAGGAGGGAGGATGAGGAGGGGGTTGAGGATGAGGAGGGGGTTGAGGATGAGGAGGGAGGTTGAGGATGAGGAGGGAGGATGAGGAGGAGGGAGGAGGAGGGAGGATGAGGAGGAGGGAGGATGAGGAGGGAGGTTGAGGAGGGAGGATGAGGAGGGAGGATGAGGAGGGAGGTTGAGGAGTGTGATAAGGGAGGGGTAAAGAGACACAGGGAAGGGAGAGGTTGGAAGAGACACAGGGAAGGGAGAGGGGAGAAGAGACACAGAGAGAGAGGGGGACACAAGAGGGACACAAGGGGCAGCACATTTCCCACCCTCGGCTTATACTCGAGTCACTCATTTTACCCAGTATTTTGTGGTAAAATGGGTGCCTCGGCTTATACTCGGGTCGGCTTATACTCGAGTATATATGGTATACAATATTCAGGAAGAAAATTTTGTTGCTCATGTAGCGAGCTTATGGTATGTTGTTTTTTGCAGTAGAGTTTTACATGGTTGTGTTGGTGGCGGGTGGGGGAGTTGCCCGGTCAAATGGTGAGAAGGGGCCGTCCCTACCCCTGGGAAGGTGTGACGACGGCACAGAGGTTGACCTCTTGAGCGTGGGCTCAAGGGATGGGGTTACTGCCTAAGCCCAGTACTCCTCCCCCATCGTAGCGGATTTACATATGCCTTTTGCATATTACGTTAAATAAAACTTTCACCTCCAACAATTGTGTTGTGTCTTTTTGGGTGTCAGGGACTATGGGTCTTACCAGGTCAAGACTAGAACTTGATTCCCAGACCATGGGGCCTCATTCAATTGCGATTTGGCCAATTAAATAGGGATCTATATAAGCACCGAGCATATTTTTTTTACAGAAGTTTTTAGTTAGCGAACTTCTATCCAAAAGCAAGGACTTCACTAACTTAAAACTTCTGTTAAGAAATATGCTCTTATATAGAGCCCTATGCAATTGGCCAAATTGCAATTAAATGAGGCCCCATGTATAAGTGATCTGACTTCCTCATCATGAATAAGGACTAACAATGTTATGCTGGATTCAGTAAAGGACAAAACTTTATGGACAACAGCAAATTTTATAAATATAATGTACATTAGTGCAATTCCAATAACATGGGTTAAATAATTTCATTAGACTTACTCACTTTCTCATTAGTAACATTTATATTCAATGATTTTAATAAAGAAATATTAAATATTAAACTTCCTGTCACAGGTCAGACATCTATGTCTGTTATACAAGGTTTACACACAGCCCCTCACACCCTGCACATGTTTAGTAAATACGTCCCTATACTATATGTATATGTATTTATAGGGTGATCTGTGATCATTTTAGTGAAATATATATTTTTTCCAGAATAAAAAAGCAGAAAAAAAGTGAAATGACATCTGTGGTGAGTGATTTTATTTGGTTCTTTGATGAACTAAACTTGACAATGGGACAAAATATGCTAAAAATAAATAAATGTAAGTAACCAAAGCCTTTATACTTTTATCTTCTCTACCCGAATAATCACTAATACATTTTTTTACACAAATAAACAGTGTATGGAGGGTGAGATAGAAAGATAGATAGATAGATGGATAGATACCCATACAGTGTTATTAGACATTCTGTGGGGGCAGCCATTTGATAAATTCCCATATATATTATAGCTCTGGTATTTGGGGATGACACAAGAGTGTCTGATATATAAATGTAAACCCACCAGCTGCTCTGTGTGGGTATAGAGGTAAATTTTGCAGTTGTTTGATTTCTGATTATTTATTTATTTAGTTATTTTATATTATTTCAGTTAATATATAATTTACATAGACGTTTTTTGTTAAATTTTATATTAGACAGAAATATAGATAGCTTCGTTAGATTGATTATGTAGAGACAGATAGAGGGCACCCGACCTTTGGGGAATAGACCACTGTGCACCATCATGAGCTCGCTGACAATTGCGCACCACACAAGAGTGTGCGCTGACAACTGGGCGGCAGCTAACAGCGCTCGTGCCAGACAGTTACACAGAGGAGGAGAAAGGTACAGGAGGGGAGGCTGAGAGAGACATTTACACTGCTGCATTTAAACAATAGTGTTTCCAATATAGTACAGTCATGCCAAATCTCAGGCTAGCATATATCGTTACATAGTATTTGAGGTTAAATAAAAAATGTTAGTCCATCAAGTTCAACCTTCCTTTTTAGATTAATATGTGGACTATTTGTTAATAATTGGTAATTGATCCAGAGGAAGGCAAACAGAAAAAAAAAAACATTGAAACTTTACCAATTGTCTCATAACGAGGAAAAAAAACTACATTCCTTCCTGACCCCAGAACTGTGAAGAACCCTTTTCTTTCTTTAAGGTGAAATCTTTGTTCCTCTAACCTCAAGGGATGTCCTCTTGTCAGTTGAAAATCTCTTGGTACAAGAATTTCACTTGACAAAGCCTTATATTGACTATTGACTTGTATTTAAATAAGGTAATCAGGAAGACCTACAAGTGATAAATGAATAAGAACTCCATTTTATGTTTGTGTGTCAGAATCAACAAAGCAACTTGATTTGGCGAAACCCTTTGGCTGGAACCCAAGATTCCACCATGTCTAGGGAAAATAGGTTTAATTTGGTTAGTCTTTCTTCATAACTTAGCCCCTCCATTCCCCTTATTAGATTTTTGCCCTTCTCTGTACTTTTGCCAGCTCTAAAGTGGTGCCCAAAATTGTACTCCATATTCCAAATGAGGGCGTACTAGGGATTTGTACAGTGACTGAATTATATTTGCTTCCCTTGCTTCTATACCCTTCTTAATACATGCTGATATTCTACTTGCCTTTGCAGCTGCTGCTTGGCATTGAGCAATGCTACCTAGGTGGTTGTCCACAAGTACTCCCAAATCCCTTTAAATATCAGATACCCTTAGATTTGCTCCATTAAGATTATAAATTGCATGGCTATTTTTCCTTCCCAAATGCATAACTTACATTAAATCTCATCTGCCATTTAGATGCCCATTCTTCTAATTTATGTAAATCCCTTTGGAGGAAAAGTACATCATTATCTGATTTAATTACCTTTGCAAAACTTAGTGTCATCAGCATAAATAGAGGCACTACTTTCGAGTCCTACTTCTACGTCATTAATAAATATGTTAAAAAGGAGAGGACCTAATACTGAACCTTTAGGAACCCCACTTACCACATTAGTCCAATTAGAGTATGTTTAATTTACAACAACCCTTTGCTTCCTGTCTTCTAGCCAGCTCTCGATCCATGAGCAGACATTTACTGCAATTCCTGTATCCCTTAGTTTGCTCAAAAGTCTCCCATGTGGCAGTGTATCAAAAGCCTTTACAAAACTAAAAAGACTACATCCACTGAGTTGCCCTGATCCAAGTTCCTACTAACCTCCTCATAGAAACTAATTAGATTGGTCTGACATGACCTATCCTTCATAAATCGGTGTTGACTGCTACATATGATCTTGTTCAAATAGACATATTCTTGTATACTGTCCCTTATTAACCCTTCTAAAAGCTTTACCACTAGAGATGTAAGGCTCACTGGTCTATAATGCTCTTGCTCTCTTCTTAAATATAGGTATCACTTCTGCTTTTCTCCAGTCATCTGGTAGCGACCCTGTGGTGAGTGAGTCTTGAAAAATTTTATATAATGGTTTGGCTATTACAGAACTCAGTTCCCTCAGTACCCTTGGATGTATTCCATCAGCACCTGGGGCTTTATTAACATTTATTTTCTCCAATCTCTTTTGGATTTCTTCCTGTTTTAACCAATTATTTAGTGATGGTAGTGTAGCCCCATTTTGTTGCAGTGTCCCAACCACTGCTACCTCCCTTGTATATACCGTAGAAAAGAACCTATTTAGCTCATCTGCCTTTTCCTGGTCACTAATCATCAGGTGGCCTGTGTCATATTGTAATGTTCCTATAGCTTCCTTCCTCGCCTTCTTCCCATTAATATAATTAAAAAATATTTTAGGGTTAGTCTTACTTTCCTTTGCAACTGACTTCTCGTTTTCTTTTTTAGCCAGTCTAAAGCCGTTTTCTAAGCCTTTTTGATTTCCTTATAGTCACATAAAGCTGCCTCTGTTCCCTCCTTCTTGTATAATTTAAATGCATATTTATTTTACCTTATCATGAACTTTAAGTCATTGTTAAGCCACATGGGATGTGATTTACTCCTATTCATTGTATTTCCACATGGTACATGCCAATGTGTATGTATATTTAGTAAGGATTTGAATGTTGTCCATTTATTTTCAGTATTTTCCCCTATAAGTTCTTTATCCCAGTCTATATGAAGTATTGCTACCCTTAGCCCATTAAATGAGACTGTGTTGTGATCACTGTTCCCCAAGGGTTCCCCTATTTTAACATTTAATATTATATCAATATTACTTGTGATGACTAAATCCAAGATGGCCCCATTTCTAGTAGGTTCTTGTATTACCTGGGCCAGATAATGATCCCCGAGTGTACTCAAGAACCTGCTCCCTTTAGCTGAACTGCTGGTCTCATTTATCCAGTTTATTTCAGGGTAATTAAAGTCTCCCATTATTAGAACTTGCCCATGCTTAGCTGCATTTCCAATCTGAAACAATAATTGCAGTTCCTCACTTTCAATTATTTTTGGGGTTTTATAGCATATTCCTACCAATATGCGTTTAGAATTAGCTCCTCCACTATTTAACTCAAACCACAAAGATTTAATGTTGCCGCTAGTTCCACCATAAATATCTTCTCTGACTACAGGTTTAAAACCAGGTTTATCATACAGACAAATCCATCCTCCTCTTTTACCATTACCCCTATCTTTCCTAAATAAGTTATAACCATGGAAATTAACTGTCCAGTCATGAGATTCATCCCACCATGTTTCAGTAATGCCTATTAAGTCCCATTTTTCTTGTACTGCTAATAATTCTAGCTTGCCCATTTTCCCATGCAAACTTCTTGCATTAGCAAGCATACACTTTATGTTGCTATGGCTCTGCAGTTGTTAAGTGTTTGCCACTGTATTTGAGCCACCTAGTAATACCTCCCTACTGTCTATTGTAACCCTCCCCCCTTCTTTTCCCCCATGGGTAGAAAATTCATCCCTTTCCCCCTCTACCCTTTCTGACCCAATACTTCTATATAGCCCCCCACCTACTAGTTTAAAAACTCCCCCAGCCTTTCTACCATCCTATCCCCTAGCACAAAAGCTCCCTCATCATTAAGGTGGAATCCATCACTGCTATAGAGATTGTACCCAAGTGAGAAGTCAGCCCAGTGCTCTAAAACCCCCAAACCCTCTGCAGTGCACCAATTTTTTAGCCACGCATTAACTTCCCTAAGCTCCTTCTGTCTCCCTGGGCTAGCACATGGCACTGGTAGTATCTCAGAAAATACTACCTTAGAGGTCCTTGCTTTAAGCGTATTCCCCAGTTCTTTAAAATTATTCTTTCGGACACTCCGTCTTCCACTTACTTTGTCATTGGTATCAATATGTACCAAGAGCTCAGTTTTATTTCCAGCTCCTCCCAATAATTTATCTGGCCGATCCACAACATGCCGAACCCAAGCACCCGGGAGACAGTAAACTGTTCGATTGCGGGGATCTGGGTGACAAGTCACCCTGACTACCCTCCTAATAATAGAGTCCCCTACTACCAAAACTTTTCTCTTGCTCTGCCTATGCTGCCCTCCCGTTCCTCCAGTAGAACTGTTCTCCCAACTGTTAAAGGGAACAGCTCCGGAATGGACATCCCCAACATTTTCACTCCATCTGGTAAACCTGTTTGTGTTTGCCAAGTAAGAACTGGCCTGCCTCCTCCTGTCCCCCCTTCTAACTGTAACCCAGCTTCCTCACTGGACATCCTCACTAGCCCCAGTTTCACTCTTCATGCTAGGCCCATCTAAACTGTGCTCAGTGAGCACAAGCTCCCTTTCCAGTGGAGCAATATCACTAAGTGCGGCAATTTTTCTTTCCAGTTCTCCAATTTGAGCTTCTAGAGAGGCAACATGCTCACACCGGTCACAGAGTTATGGACCCTCGATCATCTCTTCCAGTAGTGCAAACATGTGGCAGGATGTACACTGAGCGAGGTTGCCACTGAACTAACTCATGATTACCAGTTACAAAAATACAGTGAGAAAACAAATTAATGTATTTGCATAAAGATTGCTTTTCTACGCCTTCCTTTTATTTAATCACCTAACTACACTAGAAATGATTTGCAAGCTCCCAAATTCGCTCCTTCCCTTGTTAAAATAGACCCTGCCTACTCACCTGCACAATGATTACAGAGCACAGGACAGAAAACACTGCACTGTTTACAGACCTGATTCAAACAGAACACCACACAAATGCACACAGATAAACCTTTACACAGGCCAAACCACACCCACTCTCACCTGGACACTGATTACAGCCCGCAGGAAAGAAAACACTGCACTGATTTACAGAACGATATTGTGTATTTGAGTTTTGTGTTGATGTGTAGTTCCTCGAGTTGTAGGTATGATGAGCAAGTCGTGCAGAGTCGTAGGGATGGGTGCTCATCTCCACCAGCGCAGTGAGCTCCTTTGGCGCTCCCCGCCTAAGCCCTATGGAGTCGAAAAGATGAGCGCCATAGGCGTTCATCTCCACCAGCTCAATGAGCTCCTTTGGTGCTCCCTGCCTAAGTCGTACGGGGTCGTAGGGATGAGCGTCTACGGCATCTCCACCAGTGTAAGAAGCGCCTTTGGCGTTCCTTGCCTGGCCGCAACAGCGGACCTGCAAGCCTGCAGTTTTAACATTGCGTTACCAACGGATTTTGGCAAGGTCTCGCTGCTGAGAACTATATATGTGTTTAGATTACTCCGAACAATCTAAAGTATTATTTAAGATTTTTTGTTGATGTGAAATGTGAGAGCATGACATAACCAACATTTGTGAGCTGGACAATGTGGGAGGACATTGATGTTTCTTTTTCCTCACCTCTCCAAGGAGAGAGAGAGGGATGGTTTGGAAGAGAGAGGGATGGAGAAACAGGAAAAAAAAGAGGGAAGGGGGAAAGAGAGGTAGAGGAGAAGAGAGAAAGGAGGGAGAGAGAGTGTGTGTGAGAGAGAAGGGAGCGAGAGAAAGTAAGAGAGAGAGAGTGTGTGAGAGAGAGGAGGGAGAGGGTGAATGGGTTGAGAGAGAGAAGGAGCGAGAGAGAGAGAGACAGAAAGGGGAGAGAGGGAGAGAGAGAAAGCTAAAGAGAGGGAGAGGCAGAGAAAGAGAGGGGGTGATGAGAGAGAGAGGGAGAGAGCAAGTGTGAGAGAGAGGGGGAGGGGATAAAAAGAGGGGGAGGAGGAAGAGAGGGAGTGAGAGGCAGAGAGAGAGAGGGAGCGAGAGGCAGAGGGAGAGAGAGGAGGGAGAGAGAGAAGAGGGGAAGACAGAGAGAGAGAGAGGAGGCAGTGAGAGAGAAAGAGAGAGAGACTAAAGAGGCAGTGAGAGAGAAGGGAAGAGAGCGGCAGAAGGGGGAAAGATAGGGAGGAGGGAGAGGGGGAGTGAGGGAGAGAGTGAGAGAGAGTAAGTTAGATAGAGGAGGGGAAAAGAGAGAGAGGGTGAAGGGGAGAGAGAAAAAGGAAGGAAGGGAGTGGGAAAGAAAAATGAGGGAGAGACAGACATATTCATAGCTTTCAGATAAGCTTTCGAGAGAAGATCCTCTCTTTATCAAGTCAAAAGCAATACTTATAGGATATGAGGGAAGTATACAAAGTAGACAGAATAGAAGAGGGAAAAAAAGGATAAAAAAGTAAATAATGTCCTGATAGGTCAGTACGTGAGTCTGTAGATCAGGTTTTAGATAAGAGCACAGTAGAGTCATAATTAAGAGCAATAAATGTCTCCAGTTTGTGGATTAGAACAGCAATTGAACGGGGGAGGTATGTGGAATGTGTATGAGTTATGAAATTTAGATAGTGGGATAGAAAACCTAAATAAATGTTAAGACCAGTATCCATTCAAAAGTTTTGCGCTGTTAATTCCCTTTGAGTCTTTTTATTTTGAGGTCCTGGATGAAGTGATTCTCCTGGGTTAAATGGTGCCCAACTGGGGTACAGTAACTTTCCTCAATGTGCTTTTTGATGGAGCTTCTGTGGAGGTTCATTCTCATGTGCAGTTTCTGCCTGTTTTCCCCAATGTAACAACCCCTTTCACATAGAGAACATTGTATCATGTACAATACATTGGCTGACGTTCATGAATATGAGCCTCTGATGTTATAGCTCTTGTTGTAATGCATGGCTGTGTCCTCTTTGCAGATGTGCTGACATTTTCTGCTGACATGTGGTGCCATTTTCTCTGTGGTGCTGTTCATTGGACAATCGTCTCTTAACCAATGTTTGTCTCAGGTTTGGTGGCGCCTAAATGCGAGAATGGGGGGTTTAGGGAATATATGCTTCAATTCTGTGTCCTCTGTTAGTTGTGGTTGTAAGTCCTTAAATATTTTGAGTATTCCTTCTAAATCAGGATGGTATGTGGTTACCAGAGGTGTACGTTAGGTCATTTCTTTAGTTTTGTATTGCAGCAGATGTCCCTGGGGTGTTTTGATTGCAGAGGTTACTTTCTGTGTTATCATACAGGGTTTGTAACCCTTTCTCATGAAGTCACAGTGATTTTAAGTGTTTATCACGGTCCTCAGTGGCTTGACTATAAATAATTGCTTGTTTAGTAATTGCTTGTTTAGTATGTGAGCTTTCATCCCTCACATACTAAACAAGCAATTATTTATAGTCAAGCCATCAGATACCACTGCATATGTGACGGCTTGAGTGCTCCTTTAATGTTCATTCCTAACATCGGCCAAAAGGTCCAGGCAGAGTGGAGTACTCTTTTTTTTGTGTCTTTTTCTCTTTAGCAGATCTCAAAAAACGTTGTCCCATAGGCATCTGCTACCAGTCACTACCGGTTCCATTTCACCTAGGGTGACTACTGAGACTAGCCACTCTAGGGCTTACCAATAGGGGGCCAAGCCAAAAGGCCTGAATACCCCTCTGGCCTCCAAGATAAATATCTGTGGAGATCTGCATTTCCCAAGTCCATACAATCAAAAAAGAAAGTGCTGAAATCAGATATGCCAAAAACCTGTTCGCGCTTTATTTGTCTAATGGTAACAACTGCTGTCACCAGTTGCTCCCATTTGGTTTGCATAGGGAGACACTACCCTTGAACTTAGCCAAAAGGCAGAGAAGCAATGCATAAAATGGGTATTGTAGTATACAGTGATACCAATAAAAAATAATTTAGCTTAAAGTGGACAAAAGAGTGATAGAAGCCCTCCACTGTATAAAAGTCTGGATTTTTGGAACGGGGAGATGGAAAAAGATGCTTGGTTGGTCCTCCCACTTCAATTTTGGGGCACGGCGCGTGCAATCTAAGGTGCCACCAGATAGGAGGGGTGTGTTTGTAAGTACTACTCTTATCAGTTTAATACCTGTTACGTCACCTATCAGGGGGCGTGTATAAGGCCTGGATTTTTAGAACCGGGAGATGGAAAAAGATGCTTTGTTGGTCGTATCACTTCAATTTTGGGGCACGGCACGTGCAATCAAAGGTGCCACCAGATAGGAGTGGCGTGTTTGTAAGTACTACTCTTATCAGTTTAATACCTGTTACGTCACCTATCAGGGGGCGTGTATAAGGCCTGGATTTTTAGAACCGGGAGATGGAAAAAGATGCTTTGTTGGTCGTATCACTTCAATTTTGGGGCACGGCACGTGCAATCAAAGGTGCCACCAGATAGGAGTGGCGTGTTCGTAAGTACTACTCTTATCAGTTTAATACTTGTTATGTCACTTATCAGGGGGCGTGTATAAGGCCTGGATTTTTGTAACCGGTAGATGGAAAAAGATGCTTGGTTGGTCCTCCCACTTCAATTTTGGGGCACGGCGCGTGCAATCAAAGGTGCCACCAGATAGGAGTGGCGTGTTCGTAAGTACTACTCTTATCAGTTTAATACTTGTTATGTCACTTATCAGGGGGCGTGTATAAGGCCTGGATTTTTGGAACCGGGAGATGGAAAAAGATACTTGGTTGGTCGTATAACTTTAATTTTTGGGCACGGCGTGTGCAATCAAAGGTGCCACCAGATAGGAGTGGCAAAGATGCTTTGTTGGTCGTATCACTTCAATTTTGGGGCACGGCACGTGCAATCAAAGGTGCCACCAGATAGGAGTGGCGTGTTCGTAAGTACTACTCTTATCAGTTTAATACTTGTTATGTCACTTATCAGGGGGGCGTGTATAAGGCCTGGATTTTTGTAACCGGTAGATGGAAAAAGATGCTTGGTTGGTCCTCCCACTTCAATTTTGGGGCACGGCGCGTGCAATCAAAGGTGCCACCAGATAGGAGTGGCGTGTTCGTAAGTACTACTCTTATCAGTTTAATACCTGTTACGTCACTTATCAGGGGGCGTGTATAAGGCCTGGATTTTTGGAACCGGGAGCTGGAAAAAGATACTTGGTTGGTCGTATAACTTTAATTTTTGGGCACGGCGCGTGCAATCAAAGGTGCCACTAGATAGGAGTGGCGTGTTTGTAAGTACTACTCTTATCAGTTTAATACCTGTTACGTCACCTATCAGGGGGCGTGTATAAGGCCTGGATTTTTGGAACCGGGAGATGGAAAAAGATACTTGGTTGGTCTTATCACTTCAATTTTGGGGCACGGCGTGTGCAATCAAAGGTGACACCAGATAGGAGTGGCATGTTTGTAAGTACTACTCTTATCAGTTTAATACCTGTTACAGCACCTATCAGGGGGCGTGTATAAGGCCTGGATTTTTGGAACCGGGAGATGGAAAAAGATACTTGGTTGGTCGTATAACTTTAATTTTTGGGCACGGCGTGTGCAATCAAAGGTGCCACCAGATAGGAGTGGCATTTTTGTAAGTACTACTCTTATCAGTTTAATACTTGTTACGTCACTTATAAGGGGGCGTGTATAAGGCCTGGATTTTTGGAACTGGGAGATGGAAAAAGATGCTTGGTTGGTCCTCCCACTTCAATTTTGGGGCACGGTGTGTGCTATCAAAGGTGCCACCAGATAGGAGTGGCATGTTTGTAAGTACTACTTTTATCAGTTTAATACCTGTTACAGCACCTATCAGGGAACATGTATAAGGCCTGGATTTTTGGAACCGGGAGATGGAAAAAGATACTTGGTTGATCGTATCACTTCAAATTTGGGGCACCGCGCGTGCAATCTAAAGTGCCACAAGATAGGAGTGGCGTGTTTGTAAGTACTACTCTTATCAGTTTAATACCTGTTACGTCACCTATCAGGGGGCGTGTATAAAGCCTGGATTTTTAGAACCGGGAGATGGAAAAAGATGCTTGGTTTGTCCTCCCACTTCAATTTTGGGGCACGGCGCGTGCAATCTAAGGTGCCACCAGATAGTAGTGGCGTGTTTGTAAGTACTTCTCTTATCAGTTTAATACCTGTTACGTCACCTATCAGGGGGCGTGTATAAGGCCTGGATTTTTGGAACCGGGAGATGGAAAAAGATACTTGGTTGGTCGTATCACTTCAATTTTGGGGCACGGCGTGTGCAATCAAAGGTGCCACCAGATAGGAGTGGCATGTTTGTAAGTACTACTCTTATCAGTTTAATACCTGTTACAGCACCTATCAGGGGGCGTGTATAAGGCCTGGATTTTTGGAACCAGGAGATGGAAAAAGATACTTGGTTGGTCGTATAACTTTAATTTTTGGCACGGCACATGCAATCAAAGGTGCCACCAGATAGGAGTGGCATTTTTGTAAGTACTACTCTTATCAGTTTAATACCTGTTACGTCACCTATCAGGGGGCGTGTATAAGGCCTGGATTTTTGGAACCGGGAGATGGAAAAAGATGCTCGGTTGGTCGTATCACTTTAATTTTGGGGCACGGCACTTGCAATCAAAGTTGCCACCAGATAGGAGTGGCGTGTTTGTAAGTACTACTCTTATCAGTTTAATACTTGTTACGTCACTTATCAGGGGGCGTGTATAAGGCCTGGATTTTTGGAACTGGGAGATGGAAAAAGATGCTTGGTTGGTCGTATCACTTAAATTTTGGGGCACCGCACGTGCAATCAAAGGTGCCACCAGATAGGAGTGGCGTGTTTGTAAGTACTACTCTTACCAGTTTAATACCTGTTACAGCACCTATCAGGGGGCGTGTATAAGGCCTGGATTTTTGGAACCGGGAGATGGAAAAAAATACTCGGTCGGTCGTATCACTTTAATTTTGGGGCACGGCGCAAGCAATCAAAGGTGCCACCAGATAGGAGTGGCATGTTTGTAAGTACTACTCTTATCAGTTTAATACCTGTTACGTCACTTATCAAGGGGCGTGTATAAGGCCTGGATTTTTGGAACTGGGAGCTGGAAAAAGATACTTGGTTGGTCGTATAACTTTAATTTTTGGGCACGGCGCGTGCAATCAAAGGTGCCACTAGATAGGAGTGGCGTGTTTGTAAGTACTACTCTTATCAGTTTAATACCTGTTACGTCACCTATCAGGGGGCGTGTATAAGGCCTGGATTTTTGGAACCGGGAGATGGAAAAAGATACTTGGTTGGTCTTATCACTTCAATTTTGGGGCACGGCGTGTGCAATCAAAGGTGACACCAGATAGGAGTGGCATGTTTGTAAGTACTACTCTTATCAGTTTAATACCTGTTACAGCACCTATCAGGGGGCGTGTATAAGGCCTGGATTTTTGGAACCGGGAGATGGAAAAAGATACTTGGTTGGTCGTATAACTTAAATTTTTGGGCACGGCGTGTGCAATCAAAGGTGCCACCAGATAGGAGTGGCATTTTTGTAAGTACTACTCTTATCAGTTTAATACTTGTTACGTCACTTATAAGGGGGCGTGTATAAGGCCTGGATTTTTGGAACTGGGAGATGGAAAAAGATGCTTGGTTGGTCCTCCCATTTCAATTTTGGGGCACGGTGTGTGCTATCAAAGGTGCCACCAGATAGGAGTGGCATGTTTGTAAGTACTACTCTTATCAGTTTAATACCTGTTACAGCACCTATCAGGGAACATGTATAAGGCCTGGATTTTTGGAACCGGGAGATGGAAAAAGATACTTGGTTGATCGTATCACTTCAAATTTGGGGCACCGCGCGTGCAATCTAAGGTGCCACAAGATAGGAGTGGCGTGTTTGTAAGTACTACTCTTATCAGTTTAATACCTGTTACGTCACCTATCAGGGGGCGTGTATAAGGCCTGGATTTTTAGAACCGGGAGATGGAAAAAGATGCTTGGTTTGTCCTCCCACTTCAATTTTGGGGCACGGCGCGTGCAATCTAAGGTGCCACCAGATAGTAGTGGCGTGTTTGTAAGTACTTCTCTTATCAGTTTAATACCTGTTACGTCACCTATCAGGGGGCGTGTATAAGGCCTGGATTTTTGGAACCGGGAGATGGAAAAAGATACTTGGTTGGTCGTATCACTTCAATTTTGGGGCACGGCGTGTGCAATCAAATGTGCCAACAGATAGGAGTGGCATGTTTGTAAGTACTACTCTTATCAGTTTAATACCTGTTACAGCACCTATCAGGGGGCGTGTATAAGGCCTGGATTTTTGGAACCAGGAGATGGAAAAAGATACTTGGTTGGTCGTATAACTTTAATTTTTGGCACGGCGCATGCAATCAAAGGTGCCACCAGATAGGAGTGGCATTTTTGTAAGTACTACTCTTATCAGTTTAATACTTGTTACGTCACTTATCAGGGGGCGTGTATAAGGCCTGGATTTTTGGAACTGGGAGATGGAAAAAGATGCTTGGTTGGTCGTATCACTTAAATTTTGGGGCACCGCACGTGCAATCAAAGGTGCCACCAGATAGGAGTGGCGTGTTTGTAAGTACTACTCTTACCAGTTTAATACCTGTTACAGCACCTATCAGGGGGCGTGTATAAGGCCTGGATTTTTGGAACCGGGAGATGGAAAAAAATACTCGGTCGGTCGTATCACTTCAATTTTGAGGCACGGCGCAGGCAATCAAAGGTGCCACCAGATAGGAGTGGCATGTTTGTAAGTACTACTCTTATCAGTTTAATATCTGTTACAGCACCTATCAGGGAACATGTATAAGGCCTGGATTTTTGGAACCGGGAGATGGAAAAAGATACTTGGTTGGTCGTATCACTTCAAATTTGGGGCACGGCGCGTGCAATCTAAGGTGCCACCAGATAGGAGTGGCGTGTTTGTAAGTACTACTCTTATCAGTTTAATACCTGTTACGTCACTTATCAGGGGGCGTGTATAATGCCTGGATTTTTGAAACCGGGAGATGGAAAAAGATGCTTGGTTGGTTGTATCACTTCAATTTTGGGGCACTGCATGTTCAATCAAAGGTGCCACCAGATAGGAGTGGCGTGTTTGTAAGTACTACTCTTATCAGTTTAATACCTGTTACAGCACTTATCAGGGGGCGTGTATAAGGCCTGGATTTTTGGAACCGGGAGATGGAAAAAGATACTTGGTTGGTCTTATCACTTCAATTTTGGGGCACGTCGCGTGCAATCAAAGGTGCCACCAGATAGGAGTGGCATGTTTGTAAGTACTATTCTTATCAGTTTATTACCTGTTACAGCACCTATCAGGGGGCGTGTATAAGGCCTGGATTTTTTGAACCGGGAGATGGAAAAAGATACTTGGTTGGTCGTATAACTTTAATTTATGGGCACTGCGCGTGCAATCAAAGGTGCCACCAGATAGGAGTGGCATGTTTGTAAGTACTACTCTTATCAGTTTAATACCTGTTACATCACCTATCAGGGGGCGTGTATAAGGCCTGGATTTTTGGAACTGGGAGATGGAAAAAGATGCTTGGTTGGTCCTCCCACTTCAATTTTGGGGCACGGCGTGTGCAATCAAAGGTGCCACCAGATAGGAGTGGCATGTTTGTAAGTACTACTCTTATCAGTTTAATACCTGTTACAGCACCTATCAGGGAACCTGTATAAGGTCTGAATTTTTGGAACCGGGAGATGGAAAAAGATACTTGGTTGATCGTATCACTTCAAATTTGGGGCACGGCGCGTGCAATCTAAGGTGCCACCAGATAGGAGTAGCGTGTTTGTAAGTACTACTCTTATCAGTTTATTACCTGTTACAGCACCTATCAGGGGGCGTGTATAAGGCCTGGATTTTTGGAACCGGGAGATGGAAAAAGATACTTGGTTGGTCGTATAACTTTAATTTATGGGCACGGCGCGTGCAATCAAAGGTGCCACCAGATAGGAGTGGCGTGTTTGTAAGTACTACTCTTATCAGTTTAATACCTGTTACGTCACCTATCAGGGGGCGTGTATAAGGCCTGGATTTTTGGAACCGGGAGATGGAAAAAGATGCTCGGTTGGTCGTATCACTTCAATTTTATGGCACGGCACGTGCAATCAAAGTTGCCACCAGATAGGAGTGGCGTGTTTGTAAATACTACTCTTATCAGTTTATTACCTGTTACGTCACTTATCAGGGGGCGTGTATAAGGCCTGGATTTTTGGAACCGGGAGATGGAAAAAGATACTTGGTTGGTCGCATAACTTCAATTTTGGGGCACGGCGCGTGCAATCTAAGGAGCCACCAGATAGGAGTGGTGGGTTTGTAAGTACTACTCTTATCAGTTTAATACCTGTTACGTCACTTATCAGGGGGCGTGTATAAGGCCTGGATTTTTGGAACCGGGAGATGGAAAAAGATGCTTGGTTAATCCTCCCACTTCAAATTTGGGGCATGGCGCGAGCAATCTAAGGTGCCACCAGATAGGAGTGGCGTGTTTGTAAGTACTACTCTTATCAGTTTAATACCTGTTACGTCATCTATCAGGGGGCGTGTATAAGGCCTGGATTTTTGGAACCGGGAGATGGAAAAAGATGCTGGTTTGGTCCCCCTACTGTCACAGGGCCGGGGGGCGCCCCTTCGTCGGGCTACCTGGTTGATCCTGCCTCAAAGATTAAGCCATGCACATTTAAATACACACCAGTACAGTGAAACTGCGAATTGCTCATTTAATCAGTTATAGACTGGTTCCTTTGATCGCTCCATCTGTTACTTTGATAACTGTCGGAATTAGCGTCCAGTAATGTGGCAAAAAAGTTCCCAGCTCCGCAGAGGCTGTCCTAGCACCCTGGTCATGCAAATACTTGTTAAGGGCTTTCTCTTGATGGAGCAGGTGGTCGAACATTAGGAGTGTTGAATTCCAACGTGTGGGGCTGTCACAAATCAAGCGCCTCACTGGCATGTTGTTTCGCCGCTGGATATCTGAAAAGTGCGCCATGGCCGTGTAGGAATGCCTGAAATGGCCACACACCTTTCTGGACTGCTTCAGGACTTCCTGTAAGCCTGGGTACTTGTGAACAAAGCGTTGTACGATCGAATTACACACCTGTGCCATGCACGGCACATGTGTCAACTTGCCCAAATTCAATGCCGCCAACAAATTTCGACCGTTGTCACAAACCACTTTGCCAATCTCCAGTTGGTGCGGAGTCAGCCATTGATCCACCTGTGCGTTCAGGGCGGACAGGAGTGCTGGCCCGGTGTGACTCTCTGCTTTCAGGCAAGTCAACCCCAAGACGGCATGACACATATGGAAGAGGATGGAGTAGGAGGAGTAGAGGAGGTGGCAGCAGGCCTGTGTGCAAGTCGTGGCGCTGTCACCAACTCCTCTGCAGAGCCACGCATTCCATGCTTGGCAGGCGTCAGCAGGTTTACCCAATGTGCAGTGTAGGTGATATACCTGCCCTGACCATGCTTTGCAGACCAGGTATAAGTGGTCAGATGGACCCTTGCCCCAACACTGTGTGCCAGAGATGCCATTAATTCCTTTTGCACAATCGAGTACAGGTTGGGGATTGCCTTTTGTGAAAAGAAATTTTGTCCGGGTACCTTCCACTGCAGTGTCCCAATAGCTACAAATTTTTTGAACGCCTCAGACTCCACCAGCTTGTATGGTAAAAGCTGGCGGGCTAAGAGTTCAGACAAGCCAGCTGTCAGATGCCGGGCTAGGGGGTGACTTTGTGACATTGGCTTCTTACGCTCAAACATGCCCTTGACAGACACCTGACTGTGGGGAGATGAGCAGGGACAGCTAGAGGCGAGAGACGAAGTGGCGGATGGTTGAGAGGGGGCAAGGAGGATAGCAGTGGTTGACGTGGATGAAGATGCTGGACCAGGAGGAGGATGGCGGCTTTGAGTTTGTGTGCTGCTTGTACTCAGGTGTTGATCCCATTGGCGTTTGTGATGTGACATCATGTGCCTTCGCAAAGCAGTTGTACCTAGTTGGTTGTTGGACTTCCCACGACTCAGTTTCTTTTGGCACAGGTTGCAAATGGCATTGCTGTTGTCACAGGCAGACACACAAAAAAAAGTGCCACACTGCTGAGCTCTGCAGTGATGCGTTCTGGTGGTGGCAACAGCATGCGTTGATTGGCGTGCTGTCTGGCTGACCCCGGGTGCCGATGCATGCTGTCTGACTGTGCCACTAGCTCCTTGCGACGACCTCCCTCTGCTTCCAACTCGTCTCCTCCTCCTCTCTGTCTCCCCATCTAAACTTTCCCCCTGTTCTTCTTCTCTTCTAGCGAGCACCCACGTGACATCCATGGACGCATCGTCATCATCATCACCCGCTTCACTTGTATCTGACAACTCAACAAAGGAATCAGCAGCGGGTACATCATCATCATCATCACACCGTACATACATGTGTGTAATGCTGCCTGACTGAGACATATCCCTGTTATCTACATCCTCTGGCAATAATGGTTGCGCATCACTCATTTCTTTAAACTGATGTGTAAATAACTCTTCTGACTGATCAATTGAAGAGGCTGTGGTACAAGTGTTGGTGGTGGCGGCAGGCGGGCGAGTGGTAACTTGAGAGGTGCCCGAAGCTAAGCTGGAGGAGGATGGTGCGTCAATGTTCCGAGCGGAAGCTGTAGAAGATTGGGTGTCCTGTGTTAGCCAGTCAACTATGTCCTCAGAAGTTTTTGAGTTCTGGGTAACTGGCCTCTGAACACTGGGCATTATTGTAGGGCCAAAAGGAATCACAGCACCACGACCACGGCGGCTCCTGCGGATTGGCCTGCCTCTGCCTGTCATTTTTTTTTAGATGAGTGGTACTATGTGTGCAAGCTACTGTGACAACAGATATGAGTGGCACTGTGCACTTGCAGAAGTTGGCAGAGTAGACTCTGTAGGCCTGACACACACGCTTGCAGACAAGTAACTGCTATTCAATGTATTACAGTCAAAATTGCATTCTTTGTTTAAATGTGGACTACTGACTGATATGAGTGGTGGCACTGACTGGGCAAGTGGGCACAGTATATGCTGTGAGCCTAAGACACACATGCTGGCAGGCAGGCAGGCAAATGAAATTAGAAAAAAGTGTTGCTTTTTTTTAAATGTAGACTGATGGTACACCACCAGATTGGATTGGTTGCACTGGGCACAGTATAAGTTGTGAGCCTGAGAGACACACACAGACTAGCGGTCAGGCAAATGAACTTCAATTTAACAAAATACAATTTTGTTTTTTTTAAATGTCGACTGCTGGTACACCACCTGATTGGATTGGTTGCACTGGGCACAGTATCAGTTGTAAACCTGAGACACACACAGACTAGCGGTCAGGCAAATGAACTTCAATTTAACAAAATACCATTTTGGGTTTTTTAAAAGTAGACTGCTGGTACACCACCAGATTGGATTGATTGCACTGGGCACAGTATCAGTTGTGAGCCTGACACACACACTGGCTAGTAGGCAGGCAAATGAACTTAGATTAAAGAAAATAAAAGTTTTGGTTTTTAAAAGTAGACTGCTGGTACACCACCAGATTGGATTGATTGCACTGGGCACAGTATCAGTTGTGAGCCTGAGAAACACACAGAATAGCGGTCAGGCAAATTAACTTAGATTTAACAAAATACAATTTTGGGTTTTTTAAATGTACACTGCTGGTACACCACCTGATTGGATTGGTTGCACTGGGCACAGTATCAGTTGTGAGCCTGAGACATGCACAGACTAGCTGTCAGGCAAATAAACTTAGATTTAACAAAATACAATTTTGGGTTTTTTAAAAGTAGACTGCTGGTACACCACCTGATTGGATTGGTTGCACTGGGCACAGTATCAGTTGTGAGCCTGACACACGCACTGGCTAGTAGGCAGGCAAATGAACTTAGATTAGAGAAAATAAAAGTTTTGGTTTTTAAAAGTAGACTGCTGGTACACCACCAGATTGGATTGATTGCACTGGGCACAGTATCAGTTGTGAGCCTGAGAAACACACAGAATAGCGGTCAGGCAAATTAACTTAGATTTAACAAAATACAATTTTGGGTTTTTTAAATGTACACTGCTGGTACACCACCTGATTGGATTGGTTGCACTGGGCACAGTATCAGTTGTGAGCCTGAGACACGCACAGACTAGCTGTCAGGCAAATTAACTTAGATTTAACAAAATACAATTTGTTTTTTTTTAAAAGTAGACTGCTGGTACACCACCAGATTGGATTGATTGCACTGGGCACAGTATCAGTTGTGAGCCTGACACACACACTGGCTAGTAGGCAGGCAAATGAACTTAGATTAAAGAAAATAAAAGTTTTGGTTTTTAAAAGTAGACTGCTGGTACACCACCAGATTGGATTGATTGCACTGGGCACAGTATCAGTTGTGAGCCTGAGAAACACACAGAATAGCGGTCAGGCAAATTAACTTAGATTTAACAAAATACAATTTTGGGTTTTTTAAATGTACACTGCTGGTACACCACCTGATTGGATTGGTTGCACTGGGCACAGTATCAGTTGTGAGCCTGAGACATGCACAGACTAGCTGTCAGGCAAATAAACTTAGATTTAACAAAATACAATTTTGGGTTTTTTAAAAGTAGACTGCTGGTACACCACCTGATTGGATTGGTTGCACTGGGCACAGTATCAGTTGTGAGCCTGACACACGCACTGGCTAGTAGGCAGGCAAATGAACTTAGATTAGAGAAAATAAAAGTTTTGGTTTTTAAAAGTAGACTGCTGGTACACCACCAGATTGGATTGATTGCACTGGGCACAGTATCAGTTGTGAGCCTGAGAAACACACAGAATAGCGGTCAGGCAAATTAACTTAGATTTAACAAAATACAATTTTGGGTTTTTTAAAAGTAGACTGCTGGTAAACCACCTGATTGGATTGGTTGCACTGGGCACAGTATCAGTTGTAAACCTGAGACACACACAGACTAGCGGTCAGGCAAATGAACTTCAATTTAACAAAATATAATTTTTTTGTTTTTTTAAAGTAGACTGCTGGTACACCACCAGATTGGATTGATTGCACTGGGCACAGTATCAGTTGTGAGCCTGAGAAACACACAGAATAGTGGTCAGGCAAATGAACTTAGATTTAACAAAATACAATTTGTTTTTTTTTAAATGTACACTGCTGGTACACCACCTGATTGGATTGGTTGCACTGGGCACAGTATCAGTTGTGAGCCTGACACACACACTGGCTTGTAGGCAGGCAAATGAACTTAGATTAGACAAAATAAAAGTTTTGTTTTTTAAATGTACACTGCTGGTACAACACCAGATTGGATTGGTTGCACTGGGCACAGTATCAGTTGTGAGCCTGAGACACGCACAGACTAGCTGTCAGGCAAATGAACTTAGATTAGACAGAAAAAAACAAAAAAACAGACTGATGTTATAGTCCTAAAAAGGCTTTTTTGGGGTGCGGTCCTTGCAGCAGAGATCAAAAGAGTCCTTCAGGACTGTATTGGACACTGTGTACAGTAGCCTAGCTATGGTTTTCCCTATTGAATTAGTATCACCTACACTCAGCCTCCTCTCAGTAAGACTGCAAGTTACAGGGAGTGCAGAATTATTAGGCAAATGAGTATTTTGACCACATCATCCTCTTTATGCATGTTGTCTTACTCCAAGCTGTATAGGCTTGAAAGCCTACTACCAATTAAGCATATTAGGTGATGTGCATCTCTGTAATGAGAAGGGTTGTGGTCTAATGACATCAACACCCTATATCAGGTGTGCATAATTATTAGGCAACTTCCTTTCCTTTGGCAAAATGGGTCAAAAGAAGGACTTGACAGGCTCAGAAAAGTCAAAAATAGTGAGATATCTTGCAGAGGGATGCAGCACTCTTAAAATTGCAAAGCTTCTGAAGCGTGATCATCGAACAATCAAGCGTTTCATTCAAAATAGTCTACAGGGTCGCAAGAAGCGTGTGGAAAAACCAAGGCGCAAAATAACTGCCCATGAACTGAGAAAAGTCAAGCGTGCAGCTGCCACGATGCCACTTGCCACCAGTTTGGCCATATTTCAGAGCTGCAACATCACTGAAGTGCCCAAAAGCACAAGGTGTGCAATACTCAGAGACATGGCCAAGGTAAGAAAGGCTGAAAGACGACCACCACTGAACAAGACACACAAGCTGAAACGTCAAGACTGGGCCAAGAAATATCTCAAGACTTTTTCTAAGGTTTTATGGACTGATGAAATGAGAGTGAGTCTTGATGGGCCAGATGGATGGGCCCGTGGATGGATGGGTAAAGGGCAGAGAGCTCCAGTCCGACTCAGACGCCAGCAAGGTGGAAGTGGAGTACTGGTTTGGGCTGGTATCATCAAAGATGAGCTTGTGGGGCCTTTTCGGGTTGAGGATGGAGTCAAGCTCAACTCCCAGTCCTACTGCCAGTTCCTGGAAGACACCTTCTTCAAGCAGTGGTACAGGAAGAAGTCTGCATCCTTCAAGAAAAACATAATTTTCATGCAGGACAATGCTCCATCACACGCGTCCAAGTACTCCACAGCGTGGCTGGCAAGAAAGGGTATAAAAGAAGAAAATCTAATGACATGGCCTCCTTGTTCACCTGATCTGAACCCCATTGAGAACCTGTGGTCCATCATCAAATGTGAGATTTACAAGGAGGGAAAACAGTACACCTCTCTGAACAGTGTCTGGGAGGCTGTGGTTGCTGCTGCACGCAATGTTGATGGTGAACAGATCAAAACACTGACAGAATCCATGGATGGCAGGCTTTTGAGTGTCCTTGCAAAGAAAGGTGGCTATATTGGTCACTGATTTGTTTTTGTTTTGTTTTTGAATGTCAGAAATGTATATTTGTGAATGTTGAGATGTTATATTGGTTTCACTGGTAAAAATAAATAATTGAAATGGGTATATATTTGTTTTTTGTTAAGTTGCCTAATAATTATGCACAGTAGTCACCTGCAATAGTCACCTGCACACACAGATATCCCCCTAAAATAGCTAAAACTAAAAACAAACTAAAAACTACTTCCAAAAATATTCAGCTTTAATATTAATGAGTTTTTTGGGTTCATTGAGAACATGGTTGTTGTTCAATAATAAAATTAATCCTCAAAAATACAACTTGCCTAATAATTCTGCACTTCCTGTAGTTATGATTCCAAAATGGCTGCTGTCCATGAGGTTGAAGGGTTTGGAAGGCAGGGTATGATGCTGATTGGCTGGAATATGTCTGCTGACTGTGAGGTGCAGGGTTTAAAGTTTGTTTAATGATAAAGTATAGGGGGCGGATCGAACATTGCATATGTTCGCAGTTCGCCGCAAACTCAAAAATGCTATGTCCGCCGGGAACAGTCCTCCGGTGAACTTTTCGCGACATATCTAGTAACGACCCATTATGACCTCACAAAAATCATCCGAAACCCGAGCACATGAAAACATGAAAAACACAATAAATACACACAACAAATACATAAAAAGCTTACCTACAGCAAGGGGGGGGCACCCAGGACCTCGAAAACTGAAGTTACACCTCAATTTAACTGCAAATAAAAGAGTTTAGACACTCAAAAATCCCCTAAGCAAGGGGGTGCACCCAAGACCTCTGCAAGTGAAGTTACACCTCGATTTAACTCAAAATTTCGGAGTTTAGACACCCAAAAATCACCTAAGCGAGAGAAAAAATGGCCGCCGAACAAAACGAAAACGAGGCTAAAGGCCCCTAAACACGCAAAACCTTGCTGTAGGTAAGCTTTTTATGTATTTGTTGTGTGTATTTATTGTGGTTTTCATGTTTTCATGTGTGCGTGTTTTGGAAGAGTTTTGCAAAGTCGTAATGGGTATTAACGTGTCTCGTATTTTGCTTTCGTAACTACATAAACATGGCGAGGTGCGCAGATGCTGGCATGGAGCACCGAGGCGCTCCATGCCAGCAACTGCAACCCTTGCTTTTCAAGGGTCGCAGGCTCGCTGCGCGTGCCTGCAAGCGTTAGCAACGGCTTGCATACTCACAACTATATATGTGATGTTATAACCTGCTCAGACTACCTGTATCTGCAGCCAGTGGCCCAGCCCTATACAGTCTTATTATACATCCTGTCAGGGCTCCAATTCATACATTACCTTATAACTTATAGGTGTTTTTGTGATGATTTTATTGAAATATTTCTATTTTTTCATTGAAAAAGCAGAAAAAAGCGAAATGACGTCTGTGGTGAGTGATTTTATTTGGTTCTTTGATGAACTAAACTTGATAATGACACAAAATATGTATAAAAAAATAAATATAATTAACCATAGCCTTTATACTTTTATCTTTTCTACCAGAATAATCACTAATACATTTAGATCATACGCAGTCTATAGATTGTCATAAAGTTGATTTCCCCTCAGGCCACTTCTATCACTACAGGGAGCACCAACTGACCAACTTGTCCGTCGAAAATCACAGGAATACAATTGTAAACCTGGCAATGCTGTTTGCCACACAGTGTGATGATTTTGCTCTTCTGAGCAAATTTGGCGCTTGTTGCGAGCCTCTCCCCCTGTGTACTTCAACTTTCCTGCTTTGCAATGATCACCTTCGGCGCTCATCACGAGCCTCACGATGAGCGCCTTTGGTGCTCATCGCATGGCTCGCAATGAGCACCTTTTGCGCTCATTGAGAGCCTCTCCCCTTTAGGGGCCTCGCGATTAGTGTTACTGCCTTGGTGTAAGTGTTTCTGCCTTGGTGTAAGTGCCTTGGTGTAAGTGTGTTACTGCTTTGGTGTAAGTGTTACTGCCTTGGTGTAAGTGTTTATGCCTTGGTGTAAGTGTTACCGCCTTGGTGTAAAAGTTAATGCCTTGGCATAAAAGTTACTGTCTTCGCGAGGCTTGCAAGAAAGGCTTTGCAAGGCTCGCAAAGTGTGACCAACATCGTAAGTTTATTTGTTACTGCCTTGGTGCCTGGGTGTAAGTGTTACTGCCTTGGTGTAAGTGTAAGCGTTTCTGCCTTGGTTTAAGTGTTTCTGCCTTGGTGTAAATGTTGCTGCCTTGGTGTAAAAGTTACTGCCTTTGCGAGGCTCGCAAGTAAGGCTTTGCGAGGCTCGCAAAGTGTGACCAACATCGTAAGACTTCCTAACACTCACAACTATTATAGTGACTAGCAACTTGCCCGTCAAAAAATGATGCCAATAAAATTGTAAGGCAGGTAATGCTATTTGCTACACAATGTAAGGCTTTTAGTCCTCTGAGTACCTTCGGGACTCATTGCAAGCCCTGTGCTGAGCTCCTTCGGCGCTCATTGCGAGCCTCTCTCCTCATGTAGTTTTGCTCCTCTGAGCACCCTGGGCGTTCATTCTGAGCTCCGCGCTGAGCGCCTTTGGCAAAGCGAGTCTCTCCTCTGCTCTGTTTTTTTTTATATAAATATATTTTTTTATAATAAATAAATAAATAAATTAAATAATAAATTAATATACTTTACCTATTTCTATTGAATATATCCATGAATCAATATGTAGAAGAGCTAACAATCATTGTTGTTTTTCTGCAGCATACAATGTACATTTGGACTGTTGTGATCTGAGCAGAAAGTGTCAGCAATGTGCCAAGTGTGCAGTGTAAATAGGCTGCGTGCGTAAGGCTTAACCGTTTGTTTAGCTGTGTAATGCTGTATTTTAGATTGGTTAAATTATTAGTTTCGAGTTAATGTAAAATGGCGGCGAGTGTGTATGTGTTACGCCGGTCTCGAGCATTTTTCGTCCTTCCTAAAAGAGTATTTTGTACCTCGTATGTTCTTGGGTAAATGTTGTATGTGTCTGACAGTGTTTTGCGTGTTTAGGGTTCGTGTAGCCTCGTTTTTGTATTTTTCGGCCGCGATTTTTTCTCTCGCTTAGATGATTTTCGAGTTGCGAAACTCTGCAAATGCAACTTAATTTTGCGTGCAATCTCACTCCCAGACGTCCTGGCTGTTCCCCTGTGCTGTGTGTGATGTTTTTGGACGTGCGCGGTTCGGCCGTTAAGTTCGTATTTTTTGTGGGTCGTATTTTATTTTCTCTCAAGTGGCGGTTTCCTTTTTTTTTTTTTTGTTTCAATAGTTTTTATTTTCACAGAGTTGTAAATCTTATACAGTATTAATGTTTCAGCGATGGCTCGCAAGCCAAATTTATGTTGTAGATTTCTTAACCGTAAACTTATATGATGGAGACATTTTCATTTAGTGACAGTTCCATTACATTTTCTTTTTTCTTAACCTTTCTAAGTAACAATAAACTGGTAGCATGGTTGTTTGCCTGTTTTTGAGATTTCTGATGGTTTTAGTATGATATGCTACCTCTTGTTACAGTTTTTAACATGCAAAATAAAATTAACTGGATATAACTACTTTAACTACAGTGTCATTCGTGTGCTTGTGTCTAATGATTCTTCTTTCCGTCCTTTCATGTCGAGGGACTGTGTTTGTATGTATACTAGACAGTAGTTTGAAGTAGGTCACTCACCTCTGAGTCTTGCCGTTTGGCGCTGGTCTGTGGAGTCCGGCAAGGGGGGGGCCCCAGTTCACGTTTCTTGAATTGGTTTATCTCCTAGTTTGTCTGCTATCTGTGTTTATGTTTGTTATATTTCTATTGCCTGTGTGGAGGTTGTCCATGCCCCCCATATTTCTAGAAATTTGGGGTATGTGTTGTTAGTCGTGTGTGTGAATCTGTCAAACAACATTATGCCATTTAATTTGTGTATTACCTCTTGTATCCTGAGGTCTGGGGTTCGCCATTTTTGAGCTATGTGGCTTTTTGCTGATAGCATCAGGTACTGAAACCATTTATTCTGGCTTTTCGAAATATGTGTAATAGGTCCTCCTAGGAGGCATGTGTCAATTGACCAAGGGATTGGTGTATGCAGTGTCTCTGAGGCTAGTTTTAGCACTTTGTTCCAGAGGTTTAGGGCTATGGGGCATTCCCACCATATATGTTCGAATGTCCCCCTATCCTGGCAGTGCCTGAAACATTGTGGGGGGATTCGCGTGTTAATGGTGTGTAGTTTTGCAGGTGTATAATATGCTCTATGGAGGAATTTTATGGATGTTTCCCTAAGGGAATAGCTCAGGGGGCTCTTCAAAAATTTGAGGCAGGTTTTCTCCCAGGTCTTATCGTCTTTTAGGGTTCCTATGTTTTGATCCCACTTCCACTTAAAGGGAGCTGTGTTGTTATTGTGCTTCTCTCTAATTGCTGCATATAGTGTGCTTATGATGCCTTTTGTGAGTGGGGCTTTTTGGCAGATCACGCTTAGCCAGTTTGGTCTGGGGGCTCCCCATTTCCTAATAAGTGTTGTTATGTAGTGTTTTATCTTACAAAAGTTGAAATGTTCTCTTAATGGGATGTTATGGTTATGTCGGAGCTGGTCAAAGGTAAGGACCTTATCATTTTGTATCCATTTGTCTAGGGTGTCTAGTTTGTTCAAGGACCACCAGTTAATTGAGTCCTTGTCTAATGTATCCCATATTGTTGGGATTGTTAAAGTGGGTGTTAAGTTTGATAGGCCTCTTGTTATGTGGAGTGCCCTGTTGGTTTTGTACCAGGTGTGTAATATATGTCTGATGATTGGGTTGCTGTGTTTCTCGCATGCGTGTGGTATGGTGGGCGACCATGTCACATTGTCCCATTTATGTGGGTGCATTTGTATGTTCTCCACAAATACCCAGATTGGCTGGTGCTCCACGGAGTGGGATTGGGGAAGGAATGCTAGTTGGGCTGATGTATAGTAAGCTTTTAGATCCGGGCACGCTATGCCCCCGGTGTTATAATTGCTATATAGCAGCTTCTTTGAAATTAACGTTTTTTTGTTGCCCCATATGTTATCTTGTTAGATGCCTTTGAAATTTGTCTAAGTCTTTTCGTTTTATGGGAATAAGGAGGGTCCTAAACAAGTACAACAGCCTTGGTAATATGTTTAATTTGATGGAATTTATGCGTCCCGTCCAGGAGATCGGGAATTTACTCCAATTTTTTGTGTCTGCATATAGGGTTTTGAATATAGTTGGCCTCCTACAGCCCAGACAGGTCGGGGGTCCGTTTTATTCCCAGATAGTTGATTTGGTCTGAGGACCATGTAAAGTTATATTTTGTTTTTAGTCTGGTTAAGGTTTGTTCCGGAATGTTGGAGCCCATAGCCTCACTTTTAATATAATTAACTTTTAATCCTGAAATCATTCCGAATTGGTCCAGGGTCTCCAGCAGGGGGGTTATAGAGGATTCCGGCTCGGTCACAGTGCATAGAATGTCATCTGCATACATGCAGCATTTGAATTGGTGGAACCCAACCCAAACCCCCTTGATACACCCATCCGCCCTGATTCTCTGTGCGAGAGGTTCTATCGCCAAAGCGAATAGTAATGGTGACAAGGGGCACCCCTGTCTCGTCCCTCTTTCTATGTCGATGTAATTTATGTTTTCCCCTTCTAGTTTCAGGAATGCTTTGGGTTTATTGTATAGGGTGTTAAATTTCCCCTGATCCCCATTTTGTGGAGCAATCCTTTCAGATAGCCCCACTCTAGGGAATCAAAGGCTTTCTCTAGGTCAAAAGCGATGGTGCAGAGTGATTTGTTGTTTGCCTTGGCTATATGCATAACATTCATTATCCTTCTGATGTTGTCCCCCGCCTGTCTGTGCGGCACGAAACCAACTTGATCTTTTTGTACCAATTTTGGGAGGAATTTTGAGATTCTGCAGGCCATAATTTTTGCTAGTATCTAAAGGTCGCCGTTTAATAGGGAGATGGGTCGATAGTTCTTGGCTTCTATGGGATCGCGGCCTGGCTTGGGGAAGAAAATGAGGCTTGCTTGTGTGAATTCGTGAGCTATCTGTTCCCCTTTGAGTATGGCGTTGAATAATTTGGCTAGGTATGGTGACAGGTGATCAGTGAATGTCTTGTAATAAATATTTGGGTACCCATCTGGTCCTGGCGCCTTTCCTAGTTTCATTCCATCAATTGTTTCCCTGACTTCATTTAGTGTAATTTCTGTATTAAGGGCTTCTAGATCTGTGGTTGATATTTCTGGTAAATCTAGGCCGCTTAGATAGTTTTGGATCTGGTGTGTTGTAGAGGTTTTCTCTGATGTGTAGATTTTCTGGTATAAGTTTTTAAAGGTTTCTTGTATTTTGGATTGGCTTTGGGTTATATGGCCATCTGCTGTTTTTATTTGGAATATTTGATTGTTGTGTTGTTTTGTTTTCAGTTTCCTGGCGAGCATTGGGGAGCATTTGTTTGCCTGCTTCAGGAATGTGTGTTGGGATCTGTGCATTATTCTTTCTGTTTTAATTGTTAGAATGTTATCTAATTCTTGTCTTGTTTTTACTATTTCCTCTGTCCTTGTAGGGGTCAGCTTCATTTGGTTTAAGGTCTCTAGTTTGTGTAATTTTTTAGTTAAGTCTGCCTCTTTTTGATTAAGTGTCTTTTTGTAAGTGATGGCTATCCTTATAATGGATCCTCGCATATAGGTCTTATGGGCTAGCCAGAGCCAGCCTATTCCTGTCTCTGTTCTTTCATTTTGTTCAAAGTATCTTGTCAGTTCTGATTGTATTTGCATTTTTGTTTCTGGTATGGCAATAAGGGACTCATTTAGTCTCCAGTTAAATTTGGATTTTAACCCCGTGTTCAGGTTCAAAGTGATGGCCACCGCAGAGTGATCGGACCATGGGCAGGGGATTATTTGTACATTGCTAGAGTGGTCAAACAACCCAGAGTCCAGAAATATCATATCTATTCGGGAGTACGTTTGATGTGTGGGGGAGAAGAAATTGTATTCCCTTTCCAGGGGGTGATGTCCCCTCCATGCATCTATTATGTTATTATTTTGCATTAGCATTTGAATCTTTTGTAGTTGCTTACTAAATCTTAAGTCTGATTTATTTCCCGACCTGTCCAGTGTGGCTTGTAGAGTGAGATTGAGGTCTCTCCCCAAAATTATCTTCCCTGTGTCTAGAGGGATTAAGGTATTCAGTAGTTTGATTAGGGATTTGTGTGGCGCAGTGGTGGGTGCGTAGAGGCTTATTAGGGTGATTTTTCTCCCTAGTATCGATCCAATTAAGATAATGAAGTCCCCTTCCTTATCCACGATTTTACGTTCTAATTGAAATGGGAACAATTTATGTATTATTATTGTGGCCCCTGCCCTTTTGGTTTTCTGTGTGGCTGAGTAAAAGGTAGGGTATTCCCTGTGAAGGTATTTTGGTAGTTTGTCTTGGGCAAAATGTGTCTCCTGTATGAAGAGCACCGCCCGTTTATACTTTTTGTAAAAGAGGAATGCCTTCCTTCTTTTGAAAGGGGTATTAAAACCCTTTACGTTATGGGAAATGAGATTAAATGTGACCTCAGCCATGTGTGTGTCGTGGTTTTTGTCTGTGTAGGTTGTTCTCACCTGTCTGTTGTTCCTGGTCCCGGGGCCCTCCCGCTGCGGAGTCCAGTTGACCTTGAGGCTCGTGACCTTGTGTAATTGTGTGGAGCCGCTTGTAATGTAAGCAAACACAAAATGACTTTAGTAACATGCATAACATAAATACATAACATTCGTTTAACGTAAACTTGTAATAAGCAACCATGGTTAACAACAAATTCTCCTGGCACTTTAGTAGAAGTACCCTTAGTTTAGAGAGTAAAGGGGATCTGTTCTCCGCTTTCCCTCTGGGAGAATAACCGTGACCTAGTGCCTATTCTGTATTATTTAATTCAGTTCCATATTGTAGTGTCCTTCTGTTATGAAGGGTTCTCTTCAGTCTGTGTATATCTGGTTAGTAGTGCCTAGTGCACTACTCAAATTTTATGTTTTCCTGTATCTGAACTGACTACAGGAACTCCATGTGTGTTTCAGCTTAATAATCCTTTATGTCAATATTTATTTTGTGTGCGAGCAACCGGGTGTATTTGTTGCTACTGTCTTTTCTGTTTTCATGTGTTATTTGTTGCAGTTGTATAGTATCTGGGATGATCTTTGTTTTGTTTGTTGTTCATTATTCCTAGAAGTGATTCAACCAGTTTTGTCGTAATGATGAGTTTGTACGGTTATTTTGTTCAGGTGACTCTCTCCTGATTTTTATTTGCTGTGTCTCTTGGAGGTGTGGGCTTTTCTTGCCTAGTTTTCTTTGTGCTTTTACTGTTGGTAGTCTCCGTCCAGGCCCTAATGGGCCTTTGGTTTGCGTCGTTGTTGGTATGTGGTTCTTGTCCGGGCGGTTGTTTTAGTTGTAGTTGTTGTAAAAGTTTGTGTCCTTCATCTGGGTTATTGACTTTATGAAATGACCCGTTCGCCTGGACGATTAGGGCGAATGGGAATCCCCATCTGTAGGAGATTCTATGTGAAATGAGAGTTTGCAGTATTGGTCTCATTGCTCGCCTTTTTTCCAAAGTTATGGGAGAGAGGTCCATGAAAATTTGCAGGTCACTGCCATCCGGGCCTTTGATAGCTCTTATCTTCCTTGTTGCTGACAGAATGAGATCTCTAGTGCTTTGTTT
This sequence comes from Discoglossus pictus, assembly GCA_027410445.1. Classification (NCBI taxonomy): domain Eukaryota; kingdom Metazoa; phylum Chordata; class Amphibia; order Anura; family Alytidae; genus Discoglossus; species Discoglossus pictus. Next base: position 86,621,304 of record CM050169.1, read on the forward strand.
TAAGTATCTGACAATGACGTCTTTTGGTGTGTTTGTGTTTCTAGCAGGTCCTAGGGCTCTGTGTGCCCTCTCAATCTCATCTTCTTCTATTCCACCCTCTGGTAGTAGTGTGTGGGTTACTACTATATTGCTTCAGTTTCGTGACTTGGGAGGATATGCCACTGTATCTTAAATTGTATCTACGGGACCTGTTTTCCAGGTCCTTGTATTTGCTTTCCATTTCTGCTATCTTACCCGTGTTGCTGGTGATGTCTTTTCTGTCTTTGATTTGTGTTTCTATTATTTTATCTGTTATCTCCTCTAGTTGGTGGCTCCGTTGTCCGATATCGTGGATCTCTTTCCTGATGTCCCTCACTGCCGAGGTTATGTAGTCCTTTAATAATTTTTCAAATTTCTCCATTGATTTTTCTGAGACATCCATGTGTGGAGATGGAGGAGTGGCGCCATCTTCTGGTTCCGAGGTTTCCTGTGGATCCATGGCTGTCTGTGTTGTTGTCAGGTGAAAGTGCTCTTTGGGTTTGAAGTGTTCCTCTATACTTTTGCTTGGTACACTTTTCCTGCTTTTCCCCATCTTGTATCTGGGAGGGTGTGGTTTTGTAGAGCTTAGGTAGTCGCTAGGTGTAGTTGCCCTTTGGCTTGTGACCCTTTGCTGTTTGGTAATGTTTTCCTTTGCATCTTGTTGATTTGGCTTTAATCTGTCATTTCTGGTTGGTTATCTGTTTTTGGAGTTCCTGCTGTTTCTCCCCTTTTTTAGCCCTCTTTCATGGTTTCTTTTGTCTTGTTATCTTCCTTGGGGTTGGTGAATGAGTTGGGCTCCTTGTTGATAGTGCCCGTTCTTGCTCATGGGCATTAATTTGACCCCTTGTCTAGTCCGTGTGTATAGTGTTGAGGTTGTTCCGCTTCTGTTTTATCTTCCCACCTATATTATCAGGAGTTTGCCTTTTACTGTTTTTGGGTTGATAACCCTCAGTTTAGGTCTCTGTTGTTGCAGATAGGTTTTGTTGAAGTCTGGATTGTAGATATAGCTTTTGGCCACAAGGTGGCAGTGGAGCCCTTTGGTTTGAATCCCTTGGGTCACTGGCTTGATGGCGCCCCGCTGCTCCACCTTATTTTCTGGTTGTGTTCTGTCCGGTTGGGCCCGGCTGCGCGCCGCTCCGCTTCCCTCTGTTGGGGCTGTGTCGGCCCCTCTCACCGGGGAGGCCTGATGAGGTAGGCCTCGACCACGCGGTGGGGGTAGTGATACCTTTGTTATAAATTTTGTATTGGTGGGATCGGCTGTGTCCCCTGAGTGTGGGGATGATGTTTGTTTGCAGTTGTGGGGTCTTTTTGAGGTCGATTCCCCGCAGATTTATCTGTGCTTTTTGAGGAGCTAGTGCTAAGCACTTCTTGTTCCCTTTCCAGCTCGACCCCAGTGATTTTGGGTTGCAGCTCTGGAGTTTGTATGAATTTCCAAATTGTAATGTTCTGTTATTAGCTGCAGTGGAAGTGGTAAGACAAAAGGTGTCTTTGTAGTCTCTTTCACCTAAGTCAGTCTCTATAATGCTGCTGCAATAAGTGTAAATGGACACTAGGTGGCAGTGCTGGGTTGGAGTTTAAAGTGATCAGGACAGAGGCAGTTTCAGTTGCAGGTTATGCTGCTGCTGAAGAAAATAAAACGTTTGAGGAAAAGTTCTTTTAGCTCAAGGACTTTTCACAACATAAGGGGAAGATCCCTGTGCCCCCTGCTTTTTTTTTTTTTAACCCTTCTTCCAAAGGCCCTTTTATGTGGTACTGGTCCTTTAAAAACGTCTGGCAGGGATATCATGCAAACAACTTTTCCCCTTTCCCTCTGGAGGTGAGCAGGGTCATATTATCTCCCAGGGGAGGGTGTAGAGTAGTGGGTCTCAGTCCCCTGCAGCCCCTTAGTGTTAGGATGCCCCTCCACACTTATTTACAGTCCTGCTGTTCTCTTCAGTAATCACTGTGCAGGCAGAGCCCCAAGATGGCTGCCAGTCAGGCACTGCTCCGGTGTGCAGCCTGCCTCTTCAGCCACCTGCTCCACGCGTCCGCAGTTTACCCTACGGCTGGTGAGTTGGAGGATCTGGGTAGGTGAGGGAGAGTTAGTCACCCCCGTGTGTCGGCGCCCAGGGGTTGCAGATGGAGTTGAGGGAGCACGTGGCCCACTGTGCCTATGCAGGCACCCGGCCAAGTAGGCCCGAAGGGCTCAAAACAATTGTTGTGCTCCAATTCTGGAGCTCTTGCCGCTCCTAATCCTCAAGGGGGTCTTTAATATCCCCACAAAGCTATTTGGGGTTAATTTAGGCTTAATAGTCCCAGATTGTGGCCCTTTTTCCCCCTAGATGGTGAGGAGCAGTTGCACCATGCGGCCACTCAGTGTGCCTGCGGTTTCCTTTCTTAAAGTGTTATGGGCCGTAATTTTTTCAGGGGATTTTTTTAGAAGTGCTACGGGTCTCGCACTGTGAATTGTGTATTTGAGTTTTCTGTAGTCCCGCGGGTCGTAGGTATGATACTTAATGCGTGCAGGGTCGTAGGGATGAGCACCTATGGCGCTCATCTCCACCAGCGCAGTGAGCGCCTTAGGCGCTCCCTGCCTAAGTCGTACGGGGTCGTAGGAATGATCGCCTACGGTGCTCATCTCCACCAGTGCAAGGAGCGCATTTGGAGCTCCTTGCCTGGCCACAACCACGGCCCTTGCTTTTTTTGCAATTTTTTCAAAGTGCTACGGGTCTTGCATTGTGAATTGTGTATTTGAGTTTTCTGTTGTTCTGTAGTCCCGCGAGTCGTAGGTATGATACTTAATGCGTGCACGGTCGTAGGGATGAGCGCTCATCACAACCAGCACAGTGAGCGCCTTTGGCGCTCCGTGCCTAAGTCTTACGGGGTCGTAGGGATGAGCTCCTTGCCTGGCCGCAACCGCTTTGCGAGCCCGCATTTTTAACATTGCGTTAGCAATGTTTTTTGGCAAGCCCGCGCTGCTGAGAACTATATATGTGATTAGATTAGCAGCGGTGGGACGACTCTACAGAAAGACCAGCAATAGAACAGACGGATATCAACAAAGAAGCAACAAGACGGTTTAAAGCAGCCAGGCACTTATCCCCCAGTAAGATGACCGCACAAGAGGTGTCCAACTTACTAGACCAGCATTGCCAGAGGATCTGGCAGGAGTGCAATGGAGCGAGAACTCCAGCTCAGCAAAGACTTGGCTACAGAGAGACACTGCGTCTAGAGAAATGGATGGCGATTCAAAACCTGTGGCAGGACGATGAGCTAATGGGCTGGCTGGAAGTACTAGTAAGAAAAGAGGTTGCCTTGGAGAACCAATATCACGTTTTTCACGCCAGAATAGTTGGTGGCCTTGGAGAGGAGTTTGATTTCCGCTTGGAGATAGATTCTGGCCTCCAAGACATTGTGTATGGTGATCCTGAAGGGGGCATAGGAACCTTTAAAAGGCACAACAACTTGTTTGTGGAACGCTGTCGTGGTCTGGGACTGGAACCATGGTCCATGGAAGCTAATTTAATGGTACACCTGATTGAGCAGGAACTGCAGCTGGAGGAGGAGTATTTTGAGTTGTGGGACGAGATCTATGTGGAGACATTTTGCCCATCAAGAGGGGAACAACCCAGTCAAGAGGACTGGTCGCCAGATCGTTACAACACAGATGGTATGTACCGAAGTGATTGTGTGCAAGGGGTCTGGGGAGAACATAGTGATGGAGAATGCGTTCCTTTAAAAAATATAGAGACTGTGTCAGGGCCTACTCACCAGCTACAAGCGCCAGAGACTCAGAGGAATGTTCCGTGGGTGGGGTCAGATAATAAATGTCTGCACCCTGATATCCCAAGAGACGTAATCCCAGAGGAAGGGCTAACAACTCACAAGACAGGGCCAGATGAATTAAGTCTGCCCTCCAAAGTTCTAGGCAAAGTGTGTTGGCCAGAACTGCTAATGGATCCAGAGGCTCGGGATGATTATGTGATGGATGGTGGGAAGGGAGCCTTAGAGGCCAGGCTGGGTGGGAATGATGAGATTCCCCAGCCTGCATCAGATAACCACTGTCTGTACCCTGACACTTCAGGGGAGTTGTTCCCAGAGGTGCTAGTGAAGCACAGAGCCCAGGAGGGCTATTTAAGAGACTGTGGGGAGGGAAAGGAATTGGTTTCTGGCTACAGGGAACCTGACCTCACACAGCAAGAGAGTGCCAGGGGCACAAAGAGCCAGGCCGACAAAGCAAGCATGCCTGCCGTGGCAAAAGCATTATGGGTGCAGAGTGGCACCAGGATAGAGGGTGTACCAAGTGGGGAGATGCCCTGGATAACCAGTGTCCAGGAGCCCACTGGAACAGACACCACTCCAAAGATCCAGTTAAACATAAAGGACTGGGATAAAGTTGCTCAACCCCGGGCAATGGAGGAGTCTGGCACTTCAGCTGGATGGGAGCAGCATAGCCCCCCAGCTAAGTCAGAGGAGTGTAAGCACAGCCTGGGTGGGAACAGCGTAGTTCTCCAGGCTGCAACACAGACAGACCCAGGGGAAGAAAACCAGGAGGGTCTGTCCAAAGATACAGATTTCCAGGAGCCAGAGCAAAGGGAGCATCCCAGTCCGGACTCCATCAGGGACGCTGGAGTCAAGCGCAGACCGGTATGTACTTTACTGCAGTTATTGTGTTATTGGGCTCCCAACAATAATGATTTTGCTGAGAGAGGTACTAGACTGCCCCCTTGCAATTCCATAGGCCCAGAGATTGTTTTAGAAACCCCAGCCCAGCTGTGGGGACTGGCTGAGGGGAAAGGGGTTGTTTTATGGGGCTCCCAAAAATACTGTTTTGCCTCAGAAGAGAGTATGGATGCAACCCACTGTGTCCCCAGTGACTTCCATGCTGCCCAAGAAGAGGGAGGTAGGATGCTGGACTACTTGGGTGGGGGTGCAGGGGAAGAGCAATTTGCTCTATACAGTGGGAGCAAGGCTAGGGGCTTGGGGAGGTCTTTACTCTGCATTTTGGGACTGTTTTCTAAAGGACTTGAACGTGGAGAGAGTGCAGATGGCCTAGCCAATCCAGAAGAGTCATGACTATCAGCGTAGCTGGGAAAATCCTAGGGGCATGGATGTTCCACGCTACGCTTGGGGGAGTATTGTCATGAATCAGCCGGTGGCCATTTTGTGACTGGCAGCATTAGCCACACCCAGGGGCCATATTGTGTATGGGCATGACAGTTCATGGCTCAGTCAGCATCCATATTGGGATTGGCAGCAGTGGTCACCTCTAGGAGCCATTTTATGATCGGACTCTACTCTCCACATGGCCATGTAGAAGACAACTAGAGTACAGGATACCTACATCTTTACTTAGTGGGTTTTGGGGCTCGCAGACCCCCTGTTATACTGTTGTAGGGTTGTATTGTTATTTTGTGGTCTAGGGGATAAAGTATTGTGGGTTTGCCCCTTGGCATATTCCCATCCCTTCCATGTTTAGGCTCATTGTAATGGGTGTCATGTGAGGGAGCTGGTGGGATGTGTTGGTTGTATGTGTGTGAAACATTGTGTGTTGTATTTGTAAATATGAATGTATGTTATTATATTGTAGAGGGGAAGGCCGTTGAATACAGCCAAACCTCCTTTGTTCCCAAAGGCCTGTTAATCCCATTAGTTAAGTGTCCAGCAGAGAACTAACAATGGGGAGCTCACAGCTGGAGAGCAGACAGGCAGGCACCCAGAAACAATGGGATGGCCTGAGGCTTCTCAGCTTTCATAGCATGGGCACAGGAGAGTAAAGGCATGCTTTGCCCTGGAGATTCAGAGCCCAAATGAATTAGTTGGCCTCGCCTAGTGGGCGGACCTGGGAGGGGACTATTGGTTCACACACAGTTCCCCTTCATGATTGGCCAGAAGTCATTTGGGGCTGGCTAAGGGTAGCCACTTCCCCATCCTTGTGTGATGTGGTTAAATATGCTGTTCTGAAATAAAACATGGTTCATAATTTTCATCAAGACGTGGCGTGTAGATGTATTATTGACCCAGGGGCATATGCTGGTAGAGGAGATCGTTCTGACTCCCTTCCAGGTTTCCCAGCGCACACTACCTTAGGCTGGGACATATGCCTTTGTACCAACAAAGACTGTCCATAGGTCTAGAGTCAGCCCAAACTTAGGTCTAAAACCTACAGGAGATACCGTATATACTCGAGTATAAGCCGAGTTTTTCAGCCCTTTTTTTAAGGCAAAAAAGGGCCCCCTCGGCTTATACTCAAGTCACTCCCCCCCCCCCGTGTCTCTCTAACCCCCCCTTGTCTCTCTAACGCCCCCTCGTGTGTCTCTAACCCCCCCGCGTTTCTCTCTTTCCCTCCCCCCTCCTCAACCTAAACCCCCCTCAACCCCCTCCGCAACCCCCCATCCTAAACCTCCCTCCTCTCCCCTCACTTACCTGCTTGTGCTCCGGCCTCCGCTCCTTGACCCCTTGTGAGGCGCGCGGTGAAGGTCTTTGTGTTTTTTTTTTGCAATACTGTGGTGTTTTTTTTTGTTTTTTGTATTTTTTTTGTATGCTAATTAATTAATTAATGAAATCCTAAATTAATATACTTTACCCATTTGTAAATAATATATGCAGCAAGGAATGTGCTGAAGACCTAACAATCTGTTTTGATGTTCCTGCTGCATCTAATGTAGATTTGCAGTTTTGTTGAGCTGAGGTGTAAGTGTCAGCAATGTGTGCAGTGTGTAGTGTAAATAGGCTGCGTGTGCGAGGGGAAGCCTTTTGTGTAGCTGTGTACTTCCGTGTTCTGTAAGTTAGTGTTGTAAAATGGCGGCAAATGTGTATGTGGTACGCGGGTGTGGATGATCTAGCGTCCTTGCTAATGGTGTATGTTGTACCTCGTACAGGTTTTTGTAAAAGTTGTATGTGCTTGGCGGTGTTTTGCGGTTTTAGGGGTCGTGTAGCCTCGTTTTCATTTTTTTCGGCGACCATTTTTTCTCTCGCTTAGGGGATTTTCAAGTGTCTAAACTTTTTAATTTGGACTGAAATAGAGGTGTAACCTGTCTTCCAGACGTCCTGGGTGTCCCCCCTTGCTGTGGGTAAGTTTTTTTTTGTGTGTATGTGTATTTTGTGTTTTTTTTTATGTTTTCTGCTGTGCGCTGGTTACATAGTAGTATTTAAGGTTGAAAAAAGACTTTCAGTCCATCAAGTTCAACCTTTTAAGATCTCCTCTGATCTGCAATATGCGGATTAACTATTAATTCATTAGTTCTTAATTATTAATCAATTATTTAATGTTTTTTTTTTTTTTTTTTATTATTATTAATTAGTCCCGAGGAAGGCAAATAGGAAAAAAAAAAAAAAACACAGGCAAGACTTAGCCAATTGTCTCAAAGGGAAATGTAAAAAAATTTGGATCAATACTGCCTCTCTAATTATCCATGATAACCCTGAATTTTACTTTTTAATTAGAAATAAATCTAGTCCAATTTTGAAGTTATCTATCGAATCCGCTGTCACCACCTCCTCTGGTAGAGAATTCCACAGATTAACCACCCTTACTGTGAAGAACCATTTTCTTTCTTTAAGGTGGAATCTTTTTACTTCTAACCTCAAGGGATGTCCTCTTGTCATTTGAAAACCTCTTGGCACAAAAAGCTCCCCTGACAAATCTTTATACTGACCCTGGATGTATTTATATAAGGTAAGCATATCTCCTCTTAGACGCCTTATTTCTAGAGAAAATAAGTTTAATTTGGTTAGTCTTTCTTCATAACTTAGCCCCTCCATTCCCCTTATTAGTTCTGTTGCCCTTTTCTGTACCTTTTCCAGCTCTAAAATGTCCTTTTTATGAAGTGGTGCCCAAAATTGGACTCCATATTCCAAATGAGGGCGTACTAGAGATTTGTATAGTGGCAGAATTATATTTGCTTCCCTGGCTTCTATACCCTTCTTAGTACATGCTAATATTGTATTTGCCTTTGCAGCTGCTGCTTGGCTTTGAGCACTGTTACCTAGGTGGTTGTCTAGATTTGCTCCATTAAGATTATAAATTGCATGGCTATTTTTCCTTCCCAGATGCATAACCTTACATTTATTCGTATTAAATCTCATCTGCCATTTAGATGTCCATTCCTCAATTTTATGTAAATCCCCTTGGAGGAAAAGCACATCATTATCTTGTTGTCTGTTAAGGTCGTATTTTTGCGAGTCCGTAATGGATTTTTTCTAAGTCCCGCGGCTCGTATTTTTTTTGTGTAAGTCCGCATTTTTTTTTGTTTCTAAGTCCCGAGGCTCGTATTTTTTTGTGTAAGTCCGTATTTAGTAATTGCGAGTTTTGTGTTTTTTTTTTCAAAGTCCCGCTTCTGTGTGCGTTTGTAACCGCTTGTGAGGTTCCGTAGAGCCTTCACCTCCACAAATGCAGCCACTTGCTTTGCGAGGGTCCGCATTTGCGGTCTGCAATGAGCATTTATAAAAGTATAAAGTCTGTGTTTATTTTTTTTCAAAAAACATTTTGGGCTGTGTGTAAATTGTATGTAAACCTTGTACAATAGACATGTCTGACCTGTCACAGGAAGTTTAATTTTGAATATTTATTTAATAAAATGTAATATGAATGTTATTAATGAGCAATGTCTAAAGCATCTAACCCATGTTAGGGAAATTGCATTAATGTGTGCTGTATTTGATAGATTTGCTGTTTATTATTAAAGCTCCTTTAAATGTTCGTTCCTAACTTCGGCCAAACGGTCCAGGCAGAGTGGAGGACTCTTTGTCTTTTTTTCTTTAGCCGACTTTGTCCCATAGGCAGCTGCTACCAGCCACTGCGGTTCCATTTCACCTAGGGTGACTACTGCCACTAGCCACCCTTTGGCCTCCAAGATCACGATAAAAAAATCCTGTCTGTGCTTCATTCGTCTAATGGTAACAATTGCTGCCACCAGTTGCTCCCATTTGGTTTGCATAGGGAGACACATGCCACATGCCTCCTATATCCTTGTGTGTTCAAAAATGCTCTGCAGTGTAAGGGCAACCCCAGCCCTTAGCCCTGAGCTATAAAAACTATGGGGTACCTTATGACCCAGAAGAGCCTGAGCAGTGTATCCAAAAATGTGCTTACAAGACTCCCCTAAGGCAATGGGTTTCATGTCTACTTGGCCACTGACTAGACCAATGTTTCCTCCTTCATACTTAACAGGTTGGAACCTTCACCTGCTCTTTCAGTGGAGGTACTACCCTTGATCTTAGCCAAAAGGCAGAGAAGAAATGCATAAACTGAGTATTGTAGTATATAGTGATACCTATAAAAATCATTTAGCTTATAGTGGACAAAAGAGTTATATAAGCCCTTAACTGTACAGACTACAGTAAATAATTTGTACATTTTAATGTATAAAATGTGTCTCTCTCTCTCTCTCTCTATATATATATATATATATATATAGTTAACATGATATACTGTGAGAAACAGACACACACACAAATTATAAATACTGTACATAAATATAAATTATATATATATATATATATATATATATATATATATATACATATACAAATATAAATAAACAATCAGGGTGATGCATTATATAGTGATAACTTTTCTGTTGGATAAACACCTCACTAGGAGGGACAGGTTTGTTATACAGGAGCAACAAGCATGAGAAAGATGGGGGCAGAATAAAAAAATATATATAATTTGCCATAACATCTATATATATATATATATATATATATATATACATAAAACAATATAAAAAACATGCCTTTTTGTTGAACTGCAGTGTTTTCTGTCTTTTCCCACAGTACTAAAGGCGAGGTGCAGGAAGTCTTAACCTAGTGGAAGATGGACAAGTTAGATCAAGTTTTGTGTCACTGCTGGATATACCAGTAACAAACCCACCTCATCCTTAGTCTTTAAACCTACCACGTAAAATTAAAGATTGATTCCCAGACCATGTATAAGATGATCTGACTTCCTCATCATGAATAAGGACAAAAAAAATTCTGCTGGATTCAGTAAAGGACAAAACTTTATGGACAACAGCAAATCTTACAAATATAACGTACATTGGGGCAATTTCCTTAACATTGGTTAGATGATTTAATTAGACTTTGCTCATTAGGACAATCATTTTCACTGATTATGGTAAAGAAATATTCAATATTAAACTTCCTGTCACAGGTCAGACATGTCTATTGTACAAGGTTTACACACAGCCACTCACACCCTGCACATGTTTAATAAATACATCCCTATACTATATTTAAATTTATACAGTATGTTATAACCTGCTCAGACTACCTGTATCTGCAGCCAGTGGCCCAGCCCCATACAATTTTATTATACATCCTCTGGGGGCTCCATTTCATAAATTATCTTATAACTTTTAGGGGGTTTTGTGATGATTTTATTTAAATATTTCTATTTTCACAATGAAAAAGCAGAAAAAAAGTTACATAGTTACATAGTAATTGAGGTTGAAAAAATACTTTTATACCATCAAGTTCAACCTTTTAGAGAATGGGGGCGGCACCGGATGTGCACACGTGAGCTGAGGCTCGTCTAGTCCGATGGAGAGGCCCACGCCGAAATACGGGACAACTGCTGAGCCTAACCCCATGCTGCAAATTTTCCCTATGCCGCAATTGAACCCCTTAAGTCACTTATGGTGAGTGCCTTCCCTTCCCCCGTACCCTGCACCTAAACCTTCCGGACCTTCTCCGTGGCGTCTACCCTTTGCCAGACTCATGGTAGAGCACAGGTCGTTGACTGCACAGATTCCCGCGATGGTTCAGGCAAAGGAGGTTGACGGAGCGGCGGAGTGGAAACACCGCGAGACGCTTGACCGACAACGACGTTGAATGGCGCGGTAAGCTCCCGAACACCCCTGGGCACTCCTGAATACTCCCAATCCCCCCTTCTATGCCTCCCTAGAACCCCTTCCTGGGCTTAGTGGCCGAAAAGCCGATAAAAGACACAGGAGGTGAAGCACTTGGAAACTTCATAGAGGCCTCAGAGAGGCCTAAAAATCTATATTCCACCCCTGTATTAACCTCCATGCATTGAAGCTCCAAAGGAAAGACAAGGATCCAGAGGAAAGATAAGAGCCGGTTGGTGGAAACTGAGCCAGAGAGGGGTAAAAGAGAATTCTTGAGGAGGAAAGGACGCCCAGGGCCCACGCTCCTGCATTTCCTACTTAAAACAGTTCACAAAATTTATTAAAAACAAGAGCGGAAAGCCAAGAGATCTGAGATTACATATCACCCCCCCCCCCCCTGCCGCCAATGCTGTAGGGATGCTGCTGGGAGCAGACACCATCATCTGATGCCGGGTAAGGCTCTGGTAGAGCACCTTTCTATATACTGAAAGTGTAACATTTATGTGCTGCCAGGGAACAAACTATGTATAGCGGAGTATAGGCTCCGCAGTGACTCTGTGCATGCCTATTTGGGCAAACAACTGAGCTAGCCTGGACTATTATTTCTATGGCCTCAAGGTCCTTATAAATCATAATGGAGCTCATGACTTAAGGGGGAAGGGTAAAAAAAAAAAAGAAGAAAAAGGGGTTAAAAGGGAAGGAAGAAAGAAAGGTGTGTTCCCTGATATAATTTGGCTTGGTTATTCCCCTAGTCTATATAATTCCATTTATCCTGAGCCATATAAATTACTGGAATCTCGAAATAAAGAACAATATGCCTCCTAAGAACAAAAATAAAGACAAAGTAAGATCACCGCCGAAATCCAAATTATTTTTTTCGCCCAAAATGGCATCTAAAACTACGGAGGTGTCCTTATTAGCTTCCCCAATAAGTGACAAATCAATAGAGGCTACTGGAGGAAACATGGGTGACACTCTGTCGGATACAAACACGGCAAATTTAGAAGAGGAAATTTTGACTGTGGGCAAACTGGAAAAAATTCTAGAGACATTTCAAAACAAATTTCTTGACGAATTTAAAAACCAAATTCTACTAAATTTAAAGATAACTCAAGAAAACACTGTAAAAATAACAGAATTAGAAAGTACGTGCGAACTAACCAAAAAAGAACTACACATCTCTAAAGAAATAATTAAAACAATGGATGCTAAAATAAAAACTTTGGAAAACAAGATGGACTCATTGGAAGACCGATCTAGAATGAACAATTTGAAAATACGAGGCATCGATGAAAAAGTATCCCAAGATCAATTGGATCAATATCTTACTAATTTTTTTGCCTACCTAGTACCGGACTCAGTGGACACTAAATTTAAATTTGATACGGTGCATAGGATTCCTAAACCCAAAAACATTGGTGCAGATTCCCCCAGAGACATATTGGTAAGAATCCACCATCTGCCAGTAAAAAATCAAATAATCAGAGCTAGTTATAGGAAAATAGGCTATGACCCTCCATATTCGCACATCAAAATATTTTCAGATATCTCTTCTTCTACAAGAAATAAAAGAAAATTGTTTCTTCCTATTACACAGAAATTGAGGGATAAAGAAATCCCATATAAATGGGTATTCCCTATAGGTCTCTTAATATTTAGAGAGAATAGATGGGTCAAAGTTAATTCACCTAAAGATGGTGAAGATATTCTTAGCAAATGGGGCTGGTGAATGGATACCCCTAATTTTGGTGGACAGCTGGTGGACTCTTACAACAGGAAATAGTCTCTTTATTATCTCTTTCATTTGATTTTCTCTTACTCACTGTTATTTGTTTCTCTGTGATGGCTTATGCTGCCTAGAAGCCATAGGGGAAACCGTAGACTTAAATCACACAAACTGTTATATTTCAAAAATGCATTTAAAAATGTATTGGCTCCTCTTGGTTAAAAATTAGACCACATGAGAAATTATTGCACTAGAATTAGACTACTTGAGGAATTAATGCACTCTATAATGTAATAGGAATCACAGGGATTTAAAGAAGAATAAGTCTTAGCCTCAGTTGAATTCAAGACTTGAGAGATCTACTCTGATTATCCTTTTAAACACATGCACAATACCTTGAAAGGTCTGCACTTTAAAATATTGTTTATTATTTCTCTCTCTTTTTTTGAGAAAAGAAAGCTCTTCACTTTTAACCCTGCACAGCACTTTGTAAGGTTGGCACTTTAAACTTGTGTTAATTATTTTACTTTGTTTTTTCATGAAAAGAAAGTAGTGTATAAACGGGTTCAAATAAGTTATAATTAATTATTAGACACGCACAGCACTTTATCAAAAGAATGCACCTTAATACTGTTTTGCACAAGAAAGATAGATCGTGCAAAGTTGATTAATATATAGTCACTTCACTAAAAAGAAAAAGAGGTTACGCAACATTAGAAGCCTTTAATAACTATACACTTCCTCCTTTTGAACACAAACACAGCACTTTGAAATATTGCACTTTAAAATGCTGCTAAATCTAAAACTGCGCCAACTATTATACTCTCTCTTATTGAGAAGGCAAAGTAGAAACATAACATAACACTGGATAAAGAGTATAAGATATACAGGACACTATACAAAAGAATACACGTTAACTAGTAAAGTAATAGAAAGACATAAAGAGAAAATCCGATTAATAAATAACGATTCTAAGTTAACAAGTAAAGGCAGAGAAACACGAAAATCTTAAACTGTTTATAAATACACTATGTGCAGTGGACAGAGTCATAACTGAATATAGGCTAAGAAGGAAGGGGATGAAGGAAAAGACAATGAAGGGAATTGTAAAGTTAAGGGGAAGAAAAGAGAAGGAAAAGGGAAGGTAAAAATAAGAATGGAAAGGGGAAGAAAGAGAAAAGAAACAAACATGGGTACTTAGACACAATAAGACTTAATGGCGTGGGAATAATCTCCATAGAGGACTGTACACATCTAACACTGCGTGCGCCCATTGTGTGTGATTGAAGTTCATCCCTTCTTTAAGGGGTGACGCCTGAATGGAAGGAATGGACCGACTAGGTCTTTGGAATGGATGGAGCAAGTTTGGAAGGACGACTGTAGCCGGTAGGTGTGGGGAGATGGGGATAAGGGAGGCTTCCGAGAAGGGAAGGGCTCGAAGGGGCTGAAAATAGTGAGCTACAACGTTAGGGGCTTAAATTCTCCATCCAAAAGAGCCTCTATTACTAGAATGTTGAACAAAACCAACCCAGACATTGTGTTAATTCAAGAATCCCATTGGGATAAAAGTTATATCCCACAGTTAGCTAAATACAAATATCCACATGTATTAAACGCATGCCAAAAAAAAAAACTCGGGAGGAGTGGTAATGAAGTTCAACAAAAATCTAAGACTAGAAGAAGAATTAGTGGTCGCTGACGACAATGGAAGATATATCATCTGGGTAGGGAAGATAAATAGTCAACAACTATCAATGTTAAATGTATACGCCCCCAACTGTAAACAAAACTCCTTTCTCAACGGCGTACTTAAAAAAATGGACAAGATAGCTATAGGAGGTCTTATTGTGGGAGGAGACTTTAATATGACTCCGGACCCCCAGATAGACAGAAATTATAAAAATTTACCAAAAAATTATAAACACATAGAAAAAACATCTCATGATTTTTCCAAATTGCTGGCGAGATACCATTTGTACGATACATGGCGCCTTTTAAACACTACTGAGCGAGACTATACATACTATTCTGGCTCGCATAAGATGTACTCAAGAATTGACAATATTTTTGTGAGCGAGTCTCTGTTAAATATAATCAAATCAGCAAAAATTGGTTTAATAACCATCTCAGACCATGCTCCAATCTCCCTCCAATTACAGGAAACAAGAACTGCTTACTTTGGTAGGACATGGAGAATGGATGATAAAATCATGTAAGACAAGGATAGACTAAACACTCTTAGAGCGGAAATTAAATCATTTCTAGAAATTAATATGGGCTCAGTATCCTCGGACATAACAATTTGGAATGCATTGAAAGCATATATAAGAGGCATTCTTATCAAGATTAAAAGTATCTGGGTAAAACAGAGAGGATTTTCTTTAAGATCATTATATGTAAAGCTGTATGGACTAGAACAAGTCAATAAAAATAAAATAAACGATACTCTAATTCAAGAGATAAATTCAATAAGAAAGGAAATTAATAAAATAAACCAAAAACGTTCAGACAACTGTTTGTGGCGCTTACAACAGAGATCCTTTCACTTCGATAATCGAATAGGGAGGGACCTTGCTAATAAGATCAAAAAACAATATCATCAAAAGCAAAAAATCCTCTATTTAGAATGTCAGGGTAAAAAAAATCTTTAAGCCCAAAGAAATTACAGACTCATTTGCCAAATTTTACCAATCTCTGTATAATTTAAGCTCGGGAGACAACTTTATAATTCCAAATTCAAAAGATATTACGTCATTCTTAGATCTAATCCATTTTCCAGTTATATCAGAGGTAGACAAGGAGGCACTAAACAGCCCAATAACAGAGGTAGAAATTAGACGAGTTATCAAGAACTTAAAAAATTATACAGCACCAGCCCCAGACGGCTTCTCTACAGCATTCTATAAAAAATTAATGGAAGGCTTAATGCCAATTATAGTATCATCATTTAATGAAATTAAAAACATAGGAAAGTTTCCCCCAGAGATGCTTAGAGCAAATATAATAACTATCCCAAAACAAAATAAGGAAGCACATACCTGCAAAAGATTTTAGACCAATCTCGCTTATGAACATAGACACCAAAATATACGCAAAAATTCTGGCCTTAAGACTCACAGAAATTTTCAAAAAACTAATAAAGTCTGATCAAACAGGTTTTGTCCCAGAGAGGCAGGGCTCCGACAACTCTCATAAAATGATTCATCTAATCAACTTAGCGAAGAACAAAGGCACTCCCACTCTATTCTTATCAATGGATGCGGAAAAAGCATTTTATAGGGTAGGGTGGGACTTCATGACGCAGACCCTTCTCAGATATGGGTTTGAAGCCTTTGCATCGAAGGAAATAGCGGCCTTATACAATGCCCCTTCGGCATCTGTATTGGGCAAGGGGGTACAGTCAGACTACTTTGGGATAACAAACGGCACCCGTCAAGGGTGTCCGCTGTCTCCCATTTTATTTGCCCTGATTTTAGAACCCTTGGCTATAGCAATACGGACTTCTCCAAATTTTAAAGGGATTAAAATAGGCAAAAACGAATATAAAATCTCCCTCTTTGCTGACGATGTAGTGGTCTATATGGAGCAACCACATAAATCTATGAGGGTTCTAATGGAAATAATCGCTAACTACAGCAAAGTGTCGAATTACAAATTAAATATAGGAAAATCGGAAGCCTTGAGTATTAATATGGCCAAAAAAGACGATGAATTCCTCTTGGACAAATATCAGTTAGCCCATACAAAAGGTTTCACACACTTAGGTATTAAGTTCAGCTTGGACTTAAGAAGTATGCTAGACTCAAACTTTAATAATTTATATAAAACATTCAAAGATCTTATTGAGAACTGGCCGGGAAATAATATCTAATTCTCCGGTAGAATTGCTTCTGTAAAAATGTCTCTTCTACCCAAAATCAACTATGTGCTAAGATCATTCCCTTTCCCAATTACAAGCCAATGGCTGGCTAAATTCCAGAAGCTGATAGACAGATACATTAATAAAAAGGGTCAGATTAGAGTGAAACGTGAAATAATGTGTAGAAAATTTAATAAAGGAGGTATAGCGTACCCAATGGTCTCTCATTACCAGGAAGCAATCAAACTAGCGCAGTATATAAAGTGGACCCAACCTCTTGTGGGTCATTTTGAAAACCAGGCACTGAGCGATATGCTTACCTCCATTGATCTCAATGCCCTTTTCTACTTTCCAAAATTAGCTATACCTTATATCAACCCTAAGGCAACTGTCTTGATCGACATGGTAAAGGACTGGATAAAAATGAACAAGAAACTTAAACTCTTAGAGAGGTACAATGACCTTACCCCTTTGACAACTATAACATGTCTAAATCATATCCCTCTGGAACCAGAATGGAAAGAGAAAGGGATATATTTACTGGGCCATATTGTAGACAAACACAATGGTAAAATATTAGATTATGACACGCTAAAAAAGAAATACAACATTTTAAACAAAACATGGTTCACTTTATATAAATTAACACAAGTTTTGAAACAAAGAAATAAAGTCAATAATTCAATTAGTTCAAAGTATTTGGTCACTTTGATAGAGTCTGAAAATTTTAAACATCTGATATCAAAGTGTAGTGAAATTATCCACACTCAAACTCAGCGGGACATAACTAAACCGATGGAAACTTGGACAAAAGACATGCATATACGGGTGTCTAAAGACTTATGGAAACAAGCCTTAAAATCTTTAAACAGGTTTGTGAAAAATGTAAACCAAAGAGAAATCCAATTTAAAATCTTAAATAGATGGTACTGGGTTCCTGCTAAAATATACTCTATATCTTCTAACCCAGAAACCAAACTATGTTGGAAGAACTGTGGAAATCCAGCAGATATGTTTCACATATGGTGGAACTGCCCTACATCTCTCTCACTTTGGGAAGACTGCTTTGAATACGTATCTAATATACTAAAGATAAACATCAAAGCTGATCCGCAGATAGCATTGTTTAACTTGTTTCCTGCTAAAACGTCAACTAAAGATATAGGGTTTATGACCCAAATTTTTATAGTTGTTAAAACTGTAATTGCAAGAAACTGGAAGAAAACACTTCTCCCCAAATTATCTGAAATCTTGATCATGGTAGGGAAAAATCGGGAGCTAGAGAGAGACTTTAACTCCGAACTACAGTTAAAACAAGATCCTTTAAAATGGACCATTTGGGATAATAGTCTCAATTAAAACCCCGGCGTTGTTATCTCACTTGCCACCCAGATTTCCTCCCTCGGGCACAATTCCTCCCTAATTTTTCCCTTATCTCCTCCTCCTTCTCCGGCTAGAATGAATGTAGTATGTCAGTGAGAAGTTGGGTGTTTGAACGAAGATCAGAGAGCAACTACAATGGCTGTAGTAGTCTTCACAACAATGAAACTCCCAACTATGTCCCAAAAAAAGGCAAGAAAAATTCAAATTTAAAAGAAAAAAAAAAAGAGCATTTGATTAATGGTTACCAAATATTATCAAAAGGTCAATAGACCAGAAGTAATAATGACGCTTTGCTTTCTTTTAATTAGTTGTAAGCCTTTAATCCGATCACCCCTTTAAAGTTTAATAGTTGGTTTAATATATAGACTATGGCTACTTCTGCTCCTGTATATCTGTACCTTGTTCAACTACGTGTGATTTAATGTTGTATGTATAAAGCTTTGCTTGTATTATTTGTTCTTTCAAACCTTTTAAGATCTCCTCTGATCTGCAATATGCAGATTAGTTGTTAATTGATCCACAGGAAGGCAAACAGAAATCCCCTTTTAAAGTTATATATTGAATCTGCTGTCACCACCTCCTTTGGTAGAGAACCCTTACTGTGAAGAACCCATTTCTTTCTTTAAGGTGGAATCTTTTTACTTCAAAGGATGTCCTCATGTCAATTTAAAACCTCTTGGCACATAAAGTTTTCTTGACATACTGACCCTGGATGTATTTATATAGGATAATCATATCCCCTCTTAGACACCGTTTTTCTAGAGAAAATACGTTTAATTTGGTTAGTCTTTCTTCATAACTTAGCCCCTCCATTCCCCTTTTTAGTTTTGTTGCCCTTTTCTGTATTTTTTTTCAGTTCTAAAATGTCCTTTTTATGAAGTGGTGCCCAAAACTGTACTAGGGATTTGTACAGTGACAGAATTATAACTGCTTCCCTTGCTTCTATACCCTTCTTAATACATGCTAATAGTTTATATGCCTTTGCAGCTGCTGCTTGGCATTGAAAACTGTTACGTAGGTGGTTGTCCACAAGCCCTCCCAAATCCCTTTCAAGATCTGATACCCTAGATTTGTTTCATTAAGTTTATATATTACATGGTTATTTTTCCTTCCCAGATGCATAACCTTACATTTATTTGTATTAAATTTCATCTGCCATTTAATTGCCCATTTCTCTAATGTATGCAAATCCCTTTGGAGGGTAAGTACATCATATTCTCATTTAATTATCTTGCACAACTGCTTGTCAGTATATAGATAATGGGACTAGAAAATATTCAATCAGTGTAAAGGTAAATTTATTTAATGACAGCAGCGATTTAAAAGGGGGAATTTAAAATATGACACAAGGAGATTAAAAAGGGGGCAAATGTGTGGAAAAGAACAATCCCAGTAACACTTAAATTGTGCAATGTATATCTCTTAGTGAGTGGGTATTCTTATTCCCACCTTCAGTCGAGCCAGATACACTAATAGAACTTGGAGTTTCTATAAATATACTTTTGTATTTATTTGATGCCTTCATACATTTGTATATCACCCTTCAAAATATCTAGAGGGTATAACTTCTTTAAATGTAGTAGTATACCATGCTTAAAGTTAAGTATATTGGCGTATCTGCTCATTGATTGACAAAGACAAACCATTATATTTAATTTTTCAAGATTCACTCAACACAGGGTCTCTACCAGATGACTGGAGAAAAGCTGATGTGATACCTATATTTAAAAAGGGAGCAAGAGCAAATCCGAGGAATTATAGACCAGTGAGCCTCACTTCTGTAGTGGGGAAGCTTTTAGAAGGGTTAATAAGGGATAATATACAAGAATATGTCTATTTGAACAGGATTATAAGTAGGAGTCAACATGGGTTTATGAGGGATAGGTCATGTCAAACAAATCTAATAAGTTTCTATGAGGAGGTTAGTAGGAACCTGGATCAAGGCAACTCAGTGGATGTAGTCTTTTTGGATTTTGCAAAGGCTTTTGATACAGTGCCACATGGGAGACTATTGGGCAAACTAAGGGATACAGGAATTGCAGTAAATATCTGCTCATGGATTGAGAGCTGGCTAAAAGACAGGAAGCAAAGGGTTGTTGTAAATGGAACATACTCCGATTGGACTAATGTGGTAAGTGGGGTTCCTCAGGGTTCAGTATTAGGTCCTCTCCTTTTTAACATATTTATTAATGACTTAGAGGTAGGATTGGAGTGTGGGGTCTCCATTTTCGCTGATGACACAAAGTTGTGCAAGGTAATTAAATCAGAAAATGATGTGCTTTCCCGCCAAAGGGATTTACATAAAATTGAGGAATGGGCATCTAAATGGCAGATGAGATTTAATACTAATAAATGTAAGGTTATGCATCTAGGAAGGAAAAATAGCCATGCAATTTATAATCTTAATGGAGCAAATCTAGGTGTATCAGATATTGAAAGGGATTTGGGAGTGCTTGTGGACAACCACCTAGGTAAAAGTGTTCAAAGCCAAGCAGCAGCTGCAAAGGCAAATAAAATATTAGCATGTATTAAGAATGGTATAGAATCCAGGGAAGCAAATATAATTCTGCCACTATACAAATCTCTAGTACGCCCTCATTTGGAATATGGAGTACAATTTTGGGCACCACTTCATAAAAAGGACATTTTAGAGCTGGAAAAGGTACAGAGAAGGGCAACAAAACTAATAAGGGGAATGGAGGGGCTAAGTTATGAAGAAAGACTAACAAAATTAAACTTATTTTCTCTAGAAAAAAGGCGTCTAAGAGGAGATATGATTACCTTATATAAATACATCCAGGGTCAGTATAAAGATTTGTCGGGGGAGCTGTGCCAAGAGGTTTTCAACTGACAAGAGGACACCCCCTGTGGTTAGAAGTAAAAAGATTCCACCTCAAAGAAAGAAAAGGGTTCTTCACAGTAAGGGTGGTTAATCTGTGGAATTCTCTACCAGAGGAGGTGGTGACAGCGGATTCGATAGATAACTTTAAAAGGGGACTAGATTTATTTCTAATTAAAAAGGGTATTCAGGGTTATCATGGATAATTAGAGATACAGTAATGATCCAAATTTTTTACATTTCCCTTTGAGACAATTGGCTAAGTCTCGCTTGTTTTTTTTTTTTTTTCTATTTGCCTTCCTCTGGACTAATTAATAATAATAAAAAAAATAAATAAAAAAAAACATTAAATAATTGATTAATAATTAATGAACAACTAATGAATTAATAGTTAATCCGCATATTGTAGATCAGAGGAGATCTTAAAAGGTTGAACTTGATGGACTGAAAGTCTTTTTTCAACCTTAAATACTATCAGCCTTATTAAATTGCGATTCGGTAAATTTAAAAGGGCTCTTTTTAAGCACACAGCATATTTTTTTTACAAAAGTTTTTAGTTAGTGAACTTCTATCCAAAAGCAAGGTCTTCACCAACTAAAAACTTCTGTAAAAAAGATATGCTGTGTGCTTATATAGAGCCCTTTTAAATTTACTGAATCACAATTTAATAAGGCTGTTAGTAACTATGTAACTATGTAACTATATTTTAAATCCCCCCTTTTAAATCGCTGCTGTCATTAAATCATTTTACCTTTACACTGATTGAATATTTACTAGTCCCATTATCTATATACTGATTATCAGGGTGGAAAACACCCAGGGAAATTTGAAATTCCTCATTCTCTCAATTTGTACAACTGCGTGTCAACAGCAAAAATGGAGACAATACTTTCCAGTCATAATTCTAAGTCATTAATAAATATGTTACAAAGGAGAGGATCTAATACTGATCCCTGATTTACCCCACTTACCACATTAGTCCAATGTGAGTATGTTCCATTTACCACAACCCTTTGCTTCCTGACTTTTAGCCAGCTCTCAATCCATGTGCATATTTTTACTGCAATTCCTGTGTCCATTAGTTTGCACAATAGTCTCCCATGTGGCACTGTATAAAAAGCCTTTGAAAAATCTAAAAACACTACATCCCCTGAGATGCCTTGATCCAAGTTCCTACTAACCTCCTCATAGAAACTAATTTGGTTTGTTTGACATGACCTACCCTTATAAATCCATGTTGGCTCCTACTTATAATCCTGTTTGAATAGACATATTCTTGTATATTATCCCTAATTAACCCTTCTAAAAGGTTTTCCACTACAGAAGTGAGGGCTTACAGGTCTATAATTACCCTGATTTGCTCTTGCTCCCTTTCACATTATTATCTTTTACCGGGGGAGTATTAAGCCACAAATCATTGTTCTATCTAATCTTGGATGGATAGCTCCATACAGTAGGTATGTTTTTGAGCATATTTAGTTTAATTTTCCAAGCTTATATTTTTACATAGAAAAATTGATGCAGTAGATAGATAGATAAATAGATAGATAGATAGATAGATAGATAGATAGATAGATAGATAGTCCAGTTTAGTCCAGATGCCATTTTGAGATCACTTTTTGTCAAACCTTAAAGAGCCCGCTCAAGATTCAGTCCGGCTTCAGCTGATTTCTAAGCGGTGACAGTTCCATTCATGTTCTGTTTATATCACCCAATATACAGAGATCTTGGAGCAATAAAAGGCAAGAGCACGATCTTTTAATCACTTCTTAGGGCATGAGTAGCTTTTTTATATATAAAGGTATATATATATATATATACATACACTAGCGACTTGCCCGTCAAAAATGACGGCAATAAAATTTGAAGCCATGGCAATGCTGTTTGCCACACAATGTAAGGCTTTTGTTCCTCTGAGGACCTTCGGCGCTCATTGCGAGCCTCTGCCCTCGTGTACTTCAAGTTTCCTCCTTTGCAACGATCACCTTCGGCACAAAGACATATATATAAGTACAGTATAAAATATAAAAAAAAATTAGTACAGTGAATTAATACATTTATTTGAATTAATAAATTAATATACTTTACCTATTTATATTTAATATGCAGCAATCAATATCCTGAAGATCCAACAGTCTCCTTGGATTATCCTGCATCAGAAAATGTACAGTTGGACTGTTGTTCACCTGAGGAGAAAGTGTCAGCAATCTGCAAAGTGTGCAGTGTAAATAGGCTGCATGCGTAGGTGTGTAAAGAGCCATTTTAGAATCCTAATGTTCTTATTTGCAAGTTAGTTATTTTTGCGAGGTCGGTTTTTTAGCACCTGAGATTCGGAGGTCGTTCCTGGTTAACTTGTACGTGCCTGGCAGTGATTTGTACGCTTCGGTCTCCTTTAGCCTCGTTTTCATTTTTTTCGCCCGCCTTTTTTTTTTCTTAGATGATTTTCAAGTGCCAAAACTCGGTAAATTCGTCTTAAATTTGCGTGCAACCCCACTTCCAGGCATCCTAGGGTTCCCCCGTGCTCTGTGTGAGTGTGTTTTTTTTTTAGTGCACGTGCACTCAACTTCTTTGGTCGACCATGGCAAAGCCTGTTCTGAGCGGAACCTGTCCTGTGAAAAGTTTCATTTTGCCAATATAACAATGAACACACAGCAAATGAATTCCCTGCATTGCTCAAAAGCGCCTAAACACACAGCAAGTGAACACAATGAATTGCTCAAACATTACCCTCTATTGGCACATGGCATTACATCCTCAGGAGCAGCATTGTTATAAATAGTTCTAACACAGTTTAATATGTAAAGATCTCACCTTGCCTGATACAAAAGGGACACTCACATTAGTGAAGTGGCAAGAAAGCACAGCAAAGGCTGCGGCAGGAGTATCTATGAGGAAAAGCACTAAAGACAGACAATCATACTGCCTACCACGCAATAATTCACAGTCTTCTCATAAAACCCAAGGGTCAAATAAAGAAACACCAGTCACAAACATGGAAAGCTCAGCACTGAGTACTAAAGGTGACATACAAGATCTGAAGGACCTAATTGCAACTTTCAGAGCCAAAATAAAATCTGGCATCCAAAAAGTAGCAACAGAGCTATCCACAGAGATAAAGAAAGTGGACAACAAAACAGTGGCCCTAGAAGAAAGATATTCTGAAATGGTACAAGCACACACCAGACTTGAAGAGAAAGTGAAAGCGCTCAGAGAAGAACAAGCACATCAACAGGCACAACAGGAAGATCTCGAGAATAGATTGAGGTAGCAAAACGTGAGGCTGAGAAAAAAAATGACTAATGTCAGTTAAAGACCTATGTCTATACTTAATCGAGCTATGCAAATACTTTATGCCAGATATGGATCCAGCAAACTACAAACTTGACAGAATCCACAGAGTGCTAGGAAATCATTTAACCTTCCCTCAGAGCCCAAGAGACATTATAGCTCGCTTCCATTACTTCACCACATGGAAAGATCTTTAGTATTAGATCCCTGGAAGAAGGGATCAATCTCCTAGCATCTTGGAACGTACAATTTACAGAAGACACCACGACCCTGCGTACTGGTACCCAAGACTTTTGACGTGGCTCGAGGCCAAAAAACACAGAGAGAGAACTTTCCCGTAACCCAAGACTGCCTAGAATGACGAGACAGTACAAAGAAGATTCATCCCAGCTTCATGACTAAAAGTATACATTGTTGACATTGAAATGAGAATGTGAAGTACTGACATGACAACCAGCTATGACCCTGTTATATATGTGTTATAGAATGAAATAGGTTATAGAATGTTATGACTAAAGAAAAGTCACTTAACTACAGTTTATAGTTATCTCCGACAAATGTGTCCCAAAAGGATATTAACAATTGTTAATTTTGGGCGGATCACTTCAGTATTAGTTCAAAATACTACTTGATCCACCAATTATATAGTAAGAGGGGAGGCACTCTAATTTACCAACTTAATAGCTACTGAACCGCCAGTGGCAAAAGAGACAAAAATACTTAAAGTTTCTAGTTAAGAAGTTATTTCTATAAACTTTCTTAGAATTTTTTCCCCTTTTTTTCCCCCTCACTGTTTGTTGTCTCTTGCTAACACTTTCCCTCTGATTCCAAAACAGGATTGACAGACGCCGAGACTTGGTCACCCTCTCCGTCCTTTCCAAGGAGGAGGCCTCCATGTTAGATTAACTGGCGCAAAGGATCGAATTTATCACAAAACTTGATAACAGCAGTAGGGTAAGTCATGGACATCAATATAGCTTCCCATAACGCCCAGGGACTTAACGAGCCAGTCAAGACGGGGGTTGCCATACAAGAATACCAGAGACTAGGGGCTGATCTCATACTAATCCAAGAAACCCACTTTAAAAAACAGTCTATTCCCAAATACTGGGGGAGAATCTACACACAATCATTCCACGATACAGCCTTAGAAAAAAAAAAGGGGTATCAATCCTATTCCACAAAAGACTAAATTTCCGCCATGTCAACACACGAAAGACAAGGAAGGCAGGTTCATAGCGGTACACGGTACATTAACAAAATAAAAATACCGTATTGGCCCGCCTATAAGCCACACCTGTAAAATTCAAGGGGAAAAAATAGAAAAAAGATAGTACTCGAATATAAGCAGTACCCTTAAAATTGGAGAGAAAAAGGCAAAAGTCAATTAGATTCAGGGAATAAAATAGTGATTTTATTTTACCATATATGGTATCCAGTATTGGGAAAACATTATATGGTAACTCCAATATCAATATTAACATCAACAGAAAGTTAAGGTAACATCAAACATAAGGTAACAAGTAAGGTAACAAGGAAACTTTTTACATTAGGTCAGGTAACACATTTTAGTGTAATTGGCCTATTCACAGTCATCACTGGTGTCACTACTGACTTCGTCACCAGTATTCACTTCATCACTGTCACTGTTTTCTTCATTCTCCTCCCATAGCAAGTTGTCCTCGCTACCATCCAGTGCATTTGACACACAGCATTTTTTTAACTACCTGATGATGGACTTTGATTAAATACTTGACCGTGAAGTGAGAATCTATTGGCACAGAAGTGTAACTAATGGCTTCTTAATTTTGCCAGATGGTGAGAGCATGATCCCTTTACCGAAGCCAATCTGAATACTGCTTGCGAAGGTTGTTTTTAAATGGCAAAGTTATTCTCTTCAGAATAACATAGGAGGGTAAATTTCCTCCGTCAGCAGTAACAGCTAACATCACCGTTATTCTGTTTTTCATTGCCGGTTGACACTTTTTGCCCCTTTCTGGTCTACTGTAGTATTGCTTGGCATGTCAAAAAATATGGTTGTCTCGTCAGAATTGCCATCTGGTCTAATGGGTATGAGTGACGCTGCCGGAATTGCATGACGTACCACTGGGAACTAGTCAGTTTCTCTTCAAAATCTGCCGGCAGTTTCTGTGCCAATTAATCGCTTTGTCGAAGAGTGAGACCCTTTCCCCCGCATAAAACAACGGCACCAACCAATGCTCGCACAGAATTCCCTCTTATTTATTTTTAAGGTTTTTGCAATTTCCAACGCCTTTAGCTGGATTACTTCACGTGAAATAGGCATCCCATCTTTTCTCATATCTTGAATGTAGGAATAAACCCTAGCTTCAAGTTCTGGATATTTGCCATGTTTTGGTCCCCTGAAAGATTTTCTGGTGGAAACAGAATTTTTCAATTTCTGCTCTGAGGCAACCCAACGTTGCACATTAGATTCATCCAATACATATTTTTTTCCAGCCTCTCTGTTGCTTGTCGTTTTTGCATAATTAACAACTGCAATTTTGAAACTTGCATCATAACTACGCCTCATTCCTAGGCTTGTTGATGCTTTTCTCTTTAAGTGATCAGCCATTGCAAGGAACAGGCTTTCTAATATAGTACTGTAACTTATTTTGCAAGTCACAGGATGTTAGAATCACTAAAACTGGAAACTGCATTGTAGCAATTGAATAGCAATCTCAAGCACGCAAATCGGCACCTTTAGCTCGCAAACGCGCAAATCGGCAGTAATTTTACATTTGCGAATATAAGCCGCACCCGTAACTTGCAAGCGTGCAAATCGGTAGTCATTTTTTACGGTCGCGAATATAAGCTGCACCGTAACTTGCAAGCTCAAAAATCGGAAAAAAGGTGCGGCTTATATTTGGACCAATACGGTATATGCCCCAAACTCACAACAATCTCCCTTTTTCCACAACATTTTGGACTTAATTACCACTTGGGAACATTCCATCTGGATCCTAGGCAGGGACATGAATGTGGTTTTAGACCCAAACAAAGACACCTATCTCACCTCTAATTCCCACCACAACTAAAGTGTTTAAAGGACTATTAAATTCCAATTACATGCTGAACACATGGAGAGAAATGAATCAGACAGAAAGAGAGTACACCTTTTATTCTGCCAGACATAAGTCCCATTCCCTTATAGATTACATTCTGCTACAAAAGCAAATGGCATCCAACCTAACAGCAGCCATCATCCACTCCATTTTATGGTCAGATCATTACCTGGTCAAGATCTCCATAAGTGACTTGATGCCAAAAGTTCAAACCCCAACCTACTTAATGACCCTAAAACTAAGGAAAAAATCCACAAGACAATTGAAACAATCCTAAAATGCAACAAGAACAAAATTGAGTCCTACCGAAAAAAATGGTATCTATTCTACAACACACACAAGCTAAATTCTTCAAAAGCGCCAACAAACCAGATGGAATGTTAGCCAAAAGACTTAAGGAACAACGAGCAGACTCCTTTATCCCAAAAATAATTAACAGAAAGAATCACACCATGTTTAAACCAGACCAAATCGCAAAAGCATTCTAGCAGTTTTATCAAGAATTATATTTAGCCCCAAACCAATCAGGTACGCAAATTCACAGGACAAAAATTGAGGAGTTCTTATCCTCTATGATATCCTACTGATAGACAAACATAAAGTAGATACTCTCACGGCTCCAATCTCACTAGAAGAATTCAAAACTGCAATAGGAAAAACAAAACCGCATGGAGCCCCTGGCCTGGATGGATTCTCAAATATTATTACAAGCAGTTTCAGGAAGCACTTTCACCACACATCCAGAAGCTATTTAAGGATTTTCTCTCTGGGGAAAAGATACAAAATTCTTAGAAGCAAAAATTATAGTGATACATAAAAAAGGGCAAAGACCCCTCACAGTGTGGGAGTTGCAGGTCAATCTCCCTGATAAACACAGAAACTAAATTATACTCCAAGATCATAGCAAATAGATTAGCACCATTGCTGCCAGAAATAATCCATCCAGATCAAGTTGGCTTCATAACGGGAAGAGAGGCACCAGACAACACGAGAAGGATCATTAACCTCATAGACTGCGCCTCCAGTGACGGTATACCAACGATGCTGCTGTCACTCGATACAGAAAAAGCCTTTGACAGAATTGATTGGGCATTAATGAAAGGGACACTTCTGAAATTCGGCCTGCCTGAAAGCTTTCTGAATGGCATTCTATCATTATATGTAGATATAAAAGCATACATCTCATACCAAGGATTCAAATCACAGCTATTCAACATAACAAGGGGCACGAGACAGGGATGCCCCCTGTCTCCTTTGCTCTTCACCCTTTGTCTGGAACCCTTGGTGATAGCTATTAGAAACAACCCAGACATAACAGGCGTCCAAGTAGGTCCAAACGAATACAAACTGAATCGCTTTGCAGATGATATACTGCTCACAATTACGAACCCACTAACTAGTATTCCCAACATGTTTAAACTACTAGCAAAATTTGGCCAA